>JAJQKJ010001806.1:0-137854 GCA_029574335.1 Rana kukunoris | reverse complement strand
GGCAGATAACCTAAGATGTGTGTCACGGGGGGGTCCCTTGTGAACTGTTATGGGCAGAGAACATATGAAATGTGTCACGGACTGTTCCATGTATGACCTTTTATGTGGAAATAACCCCTAAACCCAACCCTCCAGTGAATGAAAGGTCCTTGACGCAGAGCAGGGAGAAAGATAAGAGAAGATCTTGGGGAGCAGAGAGAAGGATAAGAGAGTGACCATACTGTGGGAGGAGAAAGAAGGATGAGTGACCATTCTGGGGGAGGAGAGAGAAGGGTGAGTGACCATACTGGGGGAGGAGAGAGAAGGGTGAGTGACCATACTGGGGGAGGAGAGAGAAGGATGAGTGACCATACAGGGGGGGGGGGAGAGGAGGAGAAAGGAAGGATGGGTGACCATACTGGGGAGAGAGAGAAGGGTGGAGTGACACCATACTGGGGGAGGAGAGAGAAGGATGAGTGACCATACTGGGGGAGGAGAGAGAGGAGTTATCATCCAGGAGAAGCAGGGATAGGAGAAAAGGGAGAAAGAAGAGTGACCATACTAAAGGATAAATGTGTTACCCTACTAACCCCTCACCCCAGAACCTATGTAACCCTAATGACTGGACCCATAAAACACAAAGCTCAAAATTCTAACCAAGAAAAAGGAAATAAACAATGAGAATGCACATTACACCAAGGAGCACACACCAGCAAAAGTCACAGCCCAACATCTTGATGCACAGTCCTGTTTTCTTGTTCAGATGAAGCAGCACAAAAGCTGCAATTCCAGTTCCTGATGAAGCCTCTGAACTTCAGTCTCACCAGCTTTTGTGGGAGGTGGCCCTGGGATTGCTGTGGAAGATCCTTACAGATGGTTTTGTGTTTGGCGATGAAGGGGAACCGACCCTTGAGGACCTGCGAGAACACATCATGTCTCCAAAGCTGAAGTGCTGACAACAGGGCAGAGCTCTGCTAACCTCTGCCCAGCACCGATAACATCTTCTGGGTTCTACAGACAGGAGATGGTGAACCTCTATCCTCAGACACCAGTTCCAGAGACTGGGGATTTAATAGACTTCACTGCTGAGGATGGACCATCTGGTGAACCTCCAGCAGAAGAGCTGGGATCAGGGCCAAACATCACTGAGCTCTGCCCAGCACCAACAGCGGCATCTGTGGAGTTACCAGAAACTTCTCCAGCTGAAGCTCTGACAACTAGACAGAGGGTCCAAGACCTCTGCCCCACACTTGCAGCAGTTCTGGAAGCCCAGGGTGAGAAAGAGATGGTCACTTCCCCGCAGCAGATTAAGATTGAGGTGGAGAAGGGAGTGTCGTCTTCCCTTCTAAACAGCTGGTCAGGGTGGAGGAAGCGATCCTTCCTCCCCAGCAAAGATCAGTGCACCTGGGAGTCAGTACCAGAGACATGCCATCCCAAGAGCCAGATGAGGGTAAAGGGGGTTGGAGCAGCCGGCTCGCCTTCCCAGCAGCAAACGGCACTCCAGAATGATGAAAGCAACCCAGCAGAAAGGCTGGTGACAGGGCAGAGTCCTGCTGGCCTCTGCCCTCAACTAACAAAAGAGTCGGCATAGATTGTATATTGTCTCCTACTATGGTGTGCCTTCTGCTGGGTCATTTGGGGTGTAGCTGAATTCCATTGTTCTAGTGTGTCTGCCTTGGGAGAAAGGTATTATGGGATGTGTAAATAAAGATTAGGCGGCTTTACACTGGCAACCTGAACGCTATACAAGCCCTCTGTTTGAGCCTACCAAGCCCGGATCTGTCTGCTATTCACTACTTTCGGTGGACCATCGGAGTCAAGGAGCAGTACTCCCAGTGCCAGGCAGGCACTAGCTGGGGTAGGAGGCCATTCGGCTGTATGTGCATTTTTTTTGATTTTATTAAAACGGTATTGTACCATGATGTTTTCCATTCATTTTCCTATCCATATATGAGCCTACCTGATAGTACTGTGGAACAGCGCGATCCAGCATGCCCATAGTGTTCAGGCACTAATCCTGACCTGCCCATCAGACCTACTTTTAACAGAGAGGTCATACCATCTGGTAAGCACTTAGTACTTCCCCAGCACCTGAGGTGGAACACGATTTATTCAATTTGGTGAAGGTTTCTTTCACACCCCAGAACCAGCACATCACAATCCTGACACAAATTGTGCACGGACTTCTTTTCCAATTAAGAAACTATTCTACAATAGGAAGATCTTCCTGACATCTTATTATTATTTTTACACCATTACTTATCTTTGGGTTTCCAGGTGGACTTTTAACTGTTTATTTACCATCACACCCTTACCATGTATTGCAAGATGCATAGGTCTTATTATTAATGTTGTATTTTTGCCATTGTTGTTTTCACCACCCATGTTATACAAGTAATCACATTATGTATTATGAGTGAATTTTTTCATTTAGTCTCAGTGGAGCCCTCTATTGTTTCTTTATTTTCACTTATTATAGGTACACACTATATCACTGAGGAGCAGCACAGCATTTAATTTTATTATCTTCACACCAGTGTAGATCACTACTCTATTAGTTTTTGGCGCGGAAATCTTTCCTTTTGTATTATGGGATGTGTATCTCCTGTGAGGAGGGAGGCGGGAGATCCTCCAATAGCTCTCCCTGATGATTGGACAGCCTACCTCGCCCTGAATGAAAGGGAGGGGGGATGGTCCCGAGTGTTACCTCTGTGTACCTGTGTGTCAATAAACAGTTCATGTTCAGCAGTCAGTACTGTCCAGTCCTTGGTTGGAACATCTGATATCTATATTCGGACTGGAGGAAGCGGCGTATGATGAAAGCACTCAAGCGGAGTGTGGCTGCTCTGCAAGGCAATATAAAATGTGACAAAATCTGAACCCAAAGTGAGCCAAACCCTGAAGAGAAGTGAATAAATGAAGGATTGGTGACATGTAAAGAGTCCTATAAGAAGGAATTCATAGCACTATAGGAGATAAAATAACAAAGACACTGAGAACTGATCCAGAGAACACAATAGAAAAACATTCCTTCAATCACTTCATCAACAGGGACTTCATACCATGAGATTCCTCCACCTCTAATATCAGATCTCCTCACCAACTATACAGATCTCTTGTCAGGAGATCCCAGCAGTCTGTGGCCAGTTATCCCCCCTCCCCCCACCCCCGGGGGTCTCTGACTGCTGGACAACCAACCCCTGTCTCCTCAGCATCTAGTGATCCTCAGTGTTCCCCCCGTGTGGATAGTCCACTCCCCCTCCCCCCCCCGGGTCTCTGACTCCTGGACAACCAACCCCTGACTCCTCAGCATCTAGTGATCCTCAGTGTTCCCCCCGTGTGGATAGTCCCCTCCCCCCGGGGGGTCTCTGACTGCTGGACAACCAACCCCTGTCTCCTCAGCATCTAGTGATCCTCAGTGTTCCCCCCGTGTGGATAGTCCCCTCCCCCCGGGGGGTCTCTGGCTGCTGGACAACCAACCCCTGTCTCCTCAGCATCTAGTGATCCTCAGTGTTTCCCCCGTGTGGATAGTCCCCTCCCCCCCCCGGGGGTCTCTGACTGCTGGACAACCAACCCCTGTCTCCTCAGCATCTAGCGATCCTCAGTGTTTCCCCCGTGTGGATAGTCCCCTCCCCCTCCCCCCCGGGGGTCTCTGACTGCTGGACAACCAACCCCTGTCTCCTCAGAATCTAGTGATCCTCAGTGTTCCCCCCGTGTGGATAGTCCCCTCCCCCCACCCACGGGGGTCTCTGACTGCTGGACAACGAACCCCTGTCTCCTCAGAATCTAGTGATCCTCAGTGTTCCCCCCGTGTGGATAGTCCCCTCCCCCTCCCCCCGGGGGTCTCTGACTGCTGGACAACCAACCCCTGTCTCCTCAGAATCTAGTGATCCTCAGTGTTCCCCCCGTGTGGATAGTCCCCTCCTCTGTGTAATCCGGTGATGTCTCCTCTCCACCTCGTTCTTCTCTCTCTCAGAACTTCCATGTTGGTGTGTCTGAGTCAGAGACATCATCCAACAGTCCCATTACTAGGAGGAGTCCGGGATCTGATGGGATGTGCTGGGAAAATGGTCCTACCTTACATCACAGCCTGGTGTTCCTCCCATCGTCCAATCCAGGAGAAGTCCTCTGTAGATGACGGGACGTCTCTGACATCTGTCAGGAGATCACAGCTTCTTTCTTCTCTGTCCTCAGAAGGAAATTCACTTCACAGACCATCTGAGAGGTGATGAGAGAAACCTCATGAGACATCGAGTTACCCTGAGAGGACAGACCCCCTGACCCCCATTCCATCCCCCCCCCCATACACACCCCCAGACCTACATCACCCTGAGAGGACAGAAATAACCCCTGACCCCCATTCCATCCCCCCCCATACACACCCCCAGACCTCCATCACCCTGAGAGGACAGAAATAAGACCCCCATTCCATCCCCCCCCCCCATACACACCCCCAGACCTACATCACCCTGAGAGGACAGAAATAACCCCTGACCCCCATTCCATCCCCCCATACACACCCCCAGAACTCCATCACCCTGAGAGGACAGAAATAAGACCCCCATTCCATCCCCCCCCCCATACACCCCCCCAGACCTCCATCACCCTGAGAGGACAGAAATAACCCCTGACCCCCATTCCATCCCCCCATACACACCCCCAGACGTCCATCACCCTGAGAGGACAGAAATAACCCCTGACCCCCATTCCATCCCCCCCATACACACCCCCAGACCTCCATCACCCTGAGAGGACAGAAATAACCCCTGACCCCCATTCCATCCCCCCCATACACACACCCCCAGAACTCCATCACCCTGAGAGGACAGAAATAAGACCCCCATTCCACCCCCCCCCATACACCCCCCCAGACCTCCATCACCCTGAGAGGACAGAAATAACCCCTGACCCCCATTCCATCCCCCCCCCCTATACACACCCCCAGACCTCCATCACCCTGAGAGGACAGAAATAACCCCTGACCCCCCCCATTCCATCCCCCCATACACCCCCCCAGACCTCCATCACCCTGAGAGGACAGAAATAACCCCTGACCCCCATTCCATCCCCCCCATACACACCCCCAGACCTCCATCACCCTGAGAGGACAGAAATAACCCCTGACCCCCATTCCATCCCCCCCATACACACCCCCAGACCTCCATCACCCTGAGAGGACAGAAATAACCCCTGACCCCCATTCCATCCCCCCCATACACACCCCCAGACCTCCATCACCCTGAGAGGACAGAAATAACCCCTGACCCCCATTCCATCCCCCCCATACACACCCCCCAGAACTCCATCACCCTGAGAGGACAGAAATAAGACCCCCATTCCACCCCCCCCCCCATACACCCCCCCAGACCTCCATCACCCTGAGAGGACAGAAATAACCCCTGACCCCCATTCCATCCCCCCCCCATACACACCCCCCAGACCTCCATCACCCTGAGAGGACAGAAATAACCCCTGACCCCCCCCATTCCATCCCCTATCCCCCCCCCCATACACACCCCCAGACCTCCATCACCCTGAGAGGACAGAATAAGACCCCCATTCCATCCCCCCCCATACACACCCCCAGACCTCCATCACCCTGAGAGGACAGAAATAACCCCTGACCCCCATTCCATCCCCCCCCCCCATACACACCCCCAGACCTCCATCACCTTGAGAGGACAGAAATAAGACCCCCATTCCATCCCCCCCATACACACCCCCAGACCTCCATCACCCTGAAAAGAAAGAAATAACCCCTGACCCCCCATTCCATTCCCCCCCCCCATACACCCCCCCCCAGACCTCCATTACCCTGAGAGGACAGAAATAAAACCCCCATTCCATCCCCCCATACACACCCCCATCACCCTGAGAGGACAGACATAACCCCTGACCCCCATTCCATCCCCCCATACACACCCCCAGACCCCCATCACCCTGAGAGGACAGACATAACCCCTGACCCCCATTCCATCCCCCCCCCCCATACACACCCCCAGACCTCCATCACCCTGAGAGGACATAAACAACCCCTGATCCCATTCCACCCCCCCCCCCCCCCCATACACACCCCCAGACCTCCATCACCCTGAGAGGACAGAAGTAAGACCTCCATTCCATCCCCTATCCCCCCCATACACACCCCCAGACCTCCATCACCCTGAGAGGACAGAAATAAGACCCCCATTCTACCCCCCCCCCCATACACACCCCCAGACTTCCATCACCCTGAGAGGACAGAAATAAGCTGAGAGTCTGGGGTGATAGGGAAGACACTGCCTCCTATCTTCCATCCTAGTCCCCCCATATAACCCCCCCTTCCCCCATTACATCCCTCTATTCCCCCCAAACACCCATCACCCCAATTGCATCACCCTATTCCCCACCAGACCCCCATTCCATCTGACTAGTCTCCCCATACACCCCCAGGCCATCATCACCCCCATTCCATCCCAACATACACCCCCCAGACCGAATTCCATTCCGCTACTTTCCCCCATACACCCATTCCATCCCCAGACCTCCATTACCCCCATGACCTCTATTCTATCCCCCTATTTCCCCTATTGCCCCCCCCCCCCAAAAAATCCCCATTCCATCTTCTTATTCACCCGATACACTCCCCCCAGGGGCCTCCATCTCCCCCCATACACACACACCCAGACCCATACCCCCATTCCATCCCCCTATCACCCCCATACCTTCTTTCATAATCTTGTTTTTGGTGTTATCACAGAGCTGCCATTTTGTAAAGTAGAGAATAATGCATTGGTCTTCAACAAGATGGCGGCCGCAGACAGACTCAGAATAACAGCTCTTCTGTAAAGCAAGTCGTGCTTCCAAAATGAGGAGATCTTCGATAACACGGTGTCCTCTGTGGATGCGACACATTCTGCACCCAGGGCTGGTGCAAGGACACCCTAGGGGAACCTCATTTCACTGCCCATTGGCTCCCCTGACTCCACCCCCTTTGCCCTGCCCTTGTAACATGTGACCTACCTGACCCATACACTGACCCACCCACCTACCTGACCCATACACTGACCCATACACTAAGGTGACCAGATTTTTTAAATGCAATCTGGGGACATCTTTTTTTTACTAGTAATGGCGGCAATCAGCGACTCTCTGCCCATCGCCAACCGCCTCACAGCCTGTCAAGTCTTACTTTCCCGGGTACTACTGGGTGGGGAGTGGAGGAAGATCACTCCCCCAGGGAAGGCAAAGAGATCGGCAGGTGACTGGCCAGGATTTGTGCCAAGGCAGAAGAACATGCAAGCGAAGCTGAATAGGCATGCGCCCATAACTGAAGAAATATTCCCTCCACTCCGACCAGCACATGATCATCAGGAAGGGGCACAGATAATGGGAAAAATACAACCCCCTTCTATCATTCAGAATTCTGCACTGACTGTCTTTGAAATTGCCCCAGTCCATGTTCAAATCCAATCTGGGGACAAAACCGGGGACAGACTTGGCCTGGGGACAGTGTCCTCAATCAGGGGACTGTCCCCGGAGACTGGGGACGTCTGGTCACCCTATCCTACACTGACCCACCCACCTACCTGACCCATACACTGACCCACCCACCTACCTGACCCATACACTGACCCACCCACCTACCTGACCCATACACTGACCCACCCACCTACCTGACCCATACACTGACCCACCCACCTACCTGACCCATACACTGACCTACCAGAAGAATATACTGGCTCACCTACTTCCACACACTGACAGACCTACCTGACATCCGGCCCCTCCTCACCGCTGGGCGGGAAGTTCCCTGCCAGTGCTCTATGGTGTTCCTGCTGGAGGTCCACTAACACGGAGCCCCGCCCCTGCGCTGCTCACACACAGACACACAGCGCCGCACAGAGGGACACGCTGGAGAAAAAGAGTCCCGGAGCGGCGCTGTGTGAGGAGATCATCCCGCCGATTCCTTCCCGACCCAATTATACCGGGGAAATATGTCAGTATTATTGTGTCATATATATAGATAGTGTAGAGATACGAAGTGCTACCACATTCATCCACAAGGCGGCAGCCGAGTAGCATGTAATATACTCTGTATAGAAAATCAATGTGAGCGTTACCAGAATTAGCCAGCAGATGGCAGCACAGTGTGTACATGAGATACAGCGCATGCCCAGTCCTCCACAATTGTATACCAGAAAATAGTTTTGGACTTCAAGAAAATGGCGGAGCAGCGGACGTTTTATTTTAATGTAGTGCATATGACCAGAGCAGCTGTCTTTAAGGGGAGCAGTAATCTGATGAGTAGCAGTAATCTGATAGAACACCGACAATGCGAAAATCGTCGTAAACCGATCTGCTGCGGTCGCTGTTTCGTCAAATTTGGCGACCTGTAGGAATTGTTAACGGAAGTGACGTTTCGTCGCCGCCATTTTGCTACACCCCGCACTCCATAGTAAGAATACACTGAGAAGAGGGAAGCGGACATCTTGTTACACCCACATGAGTTTTCCATTCACACTTATTTGTAAAAGGAAAGTGAGTTTATACCGTGAAATACAGAGCTTAGAAGTCCGTCTGACTGGTTAGATATTGAATTTTAAAAGTAGCGATCTTCTGTCAGATCAACAAACCTGAGAGGAGAACGCTCGCCGCTGCTTTTACATTTCAACATCATAACAGTCAGACTGAGTTCAATGTCCCGTATTTCCGTATATAAACTAACTTTACTGCTAAATATAAGTGTATAATGTGAAACTCCGGTGGGTGTAACAAGATGTCCGCTTTCCCCCCTTCTCGCTCTATTATTACTGGGCAGGAGTGTGGGGTGTAGCAAGATGGCGGCGACAAAACGTCACTTCCGTCTGTGATGGGGGAGGGGAATGTATGAATGAATATTATGGAGACTTTTCACCCGCACAGAATTGTATGGAAAGTGTGTTGAGCATTGTGTTCCCTGCTATGAGGAAACATCCGATAAACCTCAATGCGAACATCGCCTGAAACCTGTCTGCTGAGGCCGCCATCTTCCCGAAGAACATCCCCACCGCAAAATGGCCGCACAAGCATGCGCAGTACAGAACGCGGATATTCTGATGATGCCCCTGGTGGTTAGACTTGGTAGGACACGTCCCGTTATATCCCGCTTATATATAATCGGTACTCTGATGCCCCTGGTGGCTGTAACTTATGATATCAAACACAAAATATTACCAGAATAATGTGTCACATCCACAGCGGACACTATTTTATTAAAGAACTCCTCATTTTGGAAACGATAGAAGCAGGATTTTAAAAAGCTGTAATTCTGAGTCTGTCTGCGGCCGCCATCTTGTTGAAGACCAATGCATTATTCTCTCTACTTTTCAAAATGGCAGCTCTGTTATCACACCGGAAACAAGATTAAAGAAGGAGGTATGGGGGTAATAGGGGGATGGAATGGGGTGATATTGTGGTAATAGGAGGATGGAATGGGGGTCTGGGTGTGTGTGTGGAGACCCCTGGGGGGTGTATGGGGTGAATAAGAAGATTTAATGGGGATCTGGAGGCAATAGGGGGATGGAATTGAGGTAATGGGGGCCTGAGGTTGATATGGGGTAATGGAGGTCTGAGGGTGGGTATGGGGAGGATAGGGGATGGAACGGGGTTGGGGGGATAGGGAGATGCAGTGGGAGTGATGGTGGTCTGGGGGTGTATGGGGGGGATGGGGGATGGAATGGGGGTTGGGGGGATAGGGAGATGCCGTGGGGGTGATGGTGGTCTGGGGGGTTATGGGGATGAAAAGGGGTCGGGGTGATAGGGAGAAGCAGTGGGGGTGATGGAGGTCTGGGTGTGTGTATGGGGATAGCGGATGGAATAGGGGTCAGGGGCATAGTGAGTTGCAGGTCCGGGGGTGTGTATTGGGAGATAGAGGATGGAATGGGGTTCGGGGGCGTAGGGAGATGCAGTGTGGGTGATGGAGGTATGGGGGGATAGGGGATGGAATGGGGATCGGGTGATAGGGAAATGCAGTGGGGGTGATGGTGGTCTGGGGGTGTGTATGGGGGGATGGAATGGGGGTTGGGGGATAGGGAGATGCAGTGGGGGTGATGATCGTGTAGGGGTGTGTATGGGGGCATAGGGGATGGCATGGGGGTTGGGGGGATAGGAAAAAGCAGTGGGGATGATGGAGGTCTGGGGGTATGTATGGGGGGATAGGGGATGGAATGGGGGTCGGGGGGATAGGGAGATGAAGTAGGCGTGATGGAGGTCTGGGGTTTTGTAAGGGGATGGAATAGGGGTCGGGGTGGGATTGGGAGATGCAGTGGGGGTGAGCTGGGGGTATAGGGTTGGAATGGTGGTCGGGGGGTATAGGGAGATGCAGTGGGGGTGATGGTGGTCTTGGGGTGTGTATGGTGGGGATAGGGAATGGAATGGGGTCGGGGGGATAGGGAGATGCAGTGGGGTTGATTGTGGTCTGGGGTGTATGGGGGGTGATGGAATGGGGATTGGGTTTTATTCCATGCCTGGCACTTGTGTATATGGTGTGTGTAAAGACAGACGTCCCAATACTTTTGGTGTGTGAAGGAGACAATATAATGACACGTGTAGAAATGGTGAATTTTATTGGGAATATAAAACAATATAAAGGTGGAAGTGAGGAATGTGCATTGAATATACAGAGACTTGATTATCGATCTTCTCCTGGGTGTAATGCGATGTGATTGGAGACTCCGGGGCGATCCATTAGAAGATACAGGCTGACGTGTCATTGGTTGAATCCATAGCACAGGGAATGTCGGGTTGATCGTCAGATTTCTGGACGGGTTCCACGTCTCACTTCAGGAAGGTTTCCGTGTCACCTGAACACATCATCTGCACCCGGATTGGACCTTCCTGTTAGACACGCCCCTTCCTCTAGAAAAGCGTGCGGTACAGGCAGCAAGCACAAAATATTCCGGATGGAACTGGAGCAAAACCTTCAGTAAGCCACGAAGAACACCTTGACTCCCACCCCCCCCATCCACGTGTGGCCGATCATAACTCCCACCCCCCATCCACGTGTGGCCGATCATGACTCCCACCCCCCCATCCACGTGTGGCCGATCATGACTCCCACTCCCCCCATCCACGTGTGGCCGATCATGACTCCCACTCCCCCCATCCACGTGTGGCCGATCATAACTCCCACCCTCCATCCACGTGTGGCCGATCATGACTCCCACCCCCCATCCACGTGTGGCCGATCATGACTCCCACCCCCCCATCCACGTGTGGCCGATCATAACTCCCACCCCCCCATCCACGTGTGGCCGATCATAACTCCCACCCCCCATCCACGTGTGGCCGATCATGACTCCCACTCCCCCCATCCACGTGTGGCCGATCATGACTCCCACTCCCCCCATCCACGTGTGGCCGATCATGACTCCCACCCCCCATCCACGTGTCCGATCATGACTCCCACCCCCCATCCACGTGTGGCCGATCATGACTCCCACCCCCCATCCACGTGTCCGATCATGACTCCCCCCATCCACGTGTGGCCGATCATGACTCCCACCCCCCATCCACGTGTGGCCGATCATGACTCCCACCCCCCATCCACGTGTGGCCGATCATGACTCCCACCCCCAATCCACGTGTGGCCGATCATGACTCCCACCCCCCCAATCCACGTGTGGCCGATCATGACTCCCACCCCCCATCCACGTGTGGCCGATCATGACTCCCACCCCCATCCACTGGCCGATCATGACTCCCACCCCCCATCCACGTGTGGCCGATCATGACTCCCACCCCCCCATCCACGTGTGGCCGATCATGACTCCCACCCCCCCATCCACGTGTGGCCGATCATGACTCCCACCCCCCATCCACGTGTGGCCGATCATGACTCCCACCCCCCCATCCACGTGTGGCCGATCATGACTCCCACCCCCCCATCCACGTGTGGCCGATCATGACTCCCCCCCCCCATCCACGTGTGGCCGATCATGACTCCCACCCCCCCATCCACGTGTGGCCGATCATGACTCCCACCCCCCATCCACGTGTGGCCGATCATGACTCCCACCCCCCCATCCACGTGTGGCCGATCATGACTCCCACCCCCCCATCCACGTGTGGCCGATCATGACTCCCACCCCCCCATCCACGTGTGGCCGATCATGACTCCCACCCCCCCCATCCACGTGTGGCCGATCATGACTCCCACCCCCCCATCCACGTGTGGCCGATCATGACTCCCACCCCCCCATCCACGTGTGGCCGATCATGACTCCCACCCCCCCATCCACGTGTGGCCGATCATGACTCCCACCCCCCCATCCACGTGTGGCCGATCATGACTCCCACCCCCCCATCCACGTGTGGCCGATCATGACTCCCACCCCCCCATCCACGTGTGGCCGATCATGACTCCCACCCCCCCATCCACGTGTGGCCGATCATGACTCCCACCCCCCCATCCACGTGTGGCCGATCATGACTCCCACCCCCCCATCCACGTGTGGCCGATCATGACTCCCACCCCCCCATCCACGTGTGGCCGATCATGACTCCCACCCCCCCATCCACGTGTGGCCGATCATGACTCCCACCCCCCCATCCACGTGTGGCCGATCATGACTCCCACCCCCCCATCCACGTGTGGCCGATCATGACTCCCACCCCCCCATCCACGTGTGGCCGATCATGACTCCCACCCCCCCATCCACGTGTGGCCGATCATGACTCCCACCCCCCCCATCCACGTGTGGCCGATCATGACTCCCACCCCCCCATCCACGTGTGGCCGATCATGACTCCCACCCCCCCATCCACGTGTGGCCGATCATGACTCCCACCCCCCCATCCACGTGTGGCCGATCATGACTCCCACCCCCCCATCCACGTGTGGCCGATCATGACTCCCACCCCCCCATCCACGTGTGGCCGATCATGACTCCCACCCCCCCATCCACGTGTGGCCGATCATGACTCCCACCCCCCATCCACGTGTGGCCGATCATGACTCCCACCCCCCATCCACGTGTGGCCGATCATGACTCCCACCCCCCATCCACGTGTGGCCGATCATGACTCTCACCCCTCATCCACGTGTGGCCGATCATGACTCCCACCCCCCATCCACGTGTGGCCGATCATGACTCCCACCCCCCATCCACGTGTGGCCGATCATGACTCCCACCCCCCATCCACGTGTGGCCGATCATGACTCCCACCCCCATCCACGTGTGGCCGATCATGACTCCCATCCACATGTGGCCAATTAGGACTCCCACCCACCCGCCATCTACATTTGGCCGATCATTCCAAACAGTCCAGACGTGTCCCCAGAGTCCTGCCGGCTCCTTGCATTTCCCCTAGCCATAGAGGCGAGCGAAGCATGCTTGGCAGTAAGGCTTGCCATCTTGCTCACGGAAAGTGCCCTTGTTGAGTTGCCGCAAACAAAAAGTACAGCTGAGGTGCTGAGGATGGAACTTCCTTCCCATTGCGGTCACACATCGACCTGTGATTGGCTGATCACATCCGGCACACAGGGATCCTCGAGACGAGTGGTAATGAGTCTCACATAGAGGAAGGCCATCGTTCTCAAAGAAACTTCCATTGAGGAAAGGGGTGTGACAGACCTAAAGAAAAGCAGAAAGGAGGTGAATATGGCGGGACACCCCCCGCTAGAGATAAGAACAGCGGCGCCCCCGCCGCAAAGAAACCATCAAAGAACATCTCTGAAGATCATAGAGACACGAGAAATCACAAATCACTCGTAGGGAGAAGAACACAACCAAGTCCAAGTAACAAGGAAGGAAAAAATTAGGGATTGAGATTCGATCGACCTTCCCCAGTGTGATCGGATCTCCATGGAGGTGCTGCTCATTGGCTGTAGTGCGCATCCCCAGAAGTCTCTGTTCTTTTCCTCGAGTATCATCAAAGTTTTCTGGCTAAACCAGGAGGATTCCGGTGACAGGGGAGAAATCTGCTCTTTAGGGGTCCCCCAGTTCGGGTGATAAGGACCCCTACATACAGAGCAAGACCTTCCCTCCCCCTCTTCCTTTTCATGGGGAAGGTCCATCGAATATGCAACTGATATCAATGGACTTCCCGTCATCATCGTCATCACAGTCATCATCATCGCCACCACCATCGCCATCACAGTCATCAAAATAATCACCACCACCATCGTCGTCGCCACCATCACCATCAACATCCCAATCACCATCATAATCACCTCACCGTCATCACCATCATCGCCACCGTCATCATCATTACCGTCATCTTCACCATCATCATCGTCATCATCACCACCACCATCACAATCGCCATCATCATCACCATCATCACCACCATCATTGTCGTCATCACCATAATCATCACAATCACCATCATAATCACCTCACCGTCATCACCACCACCACCATCATCATCATCATCATCATCGCCACCGTCATCATCATCACCGTCATCTTCACCACCACCATCATCATCGTCATCGTCGTCGTCGTCATCATCACCACCACCACCACCATCATCATCATCGTCGTCATCATCGTCGTCATCACCATCATAATCACCTCACCGTCATCATCATTACCGTCATCTTCACCATCATCATCGTCATCATCACCACCACCATCACAATCGCCATCACCATCATCACCACCATCATTGTCGTCATCACCATAATCATCACAATCACCATCATAATCACCTCACCGTCATCACCACCACCACCATCATCATCATCATCATCATCATCATCATCATCATCGCCACCATCATCATCATCACCGTCATCTTCACCACCACCATCATCGTCGTCGTCATCATCACCACCACCACCACCACCACCACCATCACAATCGCCATCATCATCACCACCACCACCATCATCATCGTCGTCATCACCATCATAATCACCTCACCGTCATCACCACCACCGTCATCGTCATCACCGTCATCTTCACCATCATCATCGTCATCACCATCATCATCGCCACCGTCATCATCATCCTCACCATCACCATCATAATCATCGTCATCACCACCACCACCATCACCACCACCATCATCATCATCGTCATCACCATCATCGCCACCGTCATCATCATCATCGCCACCACCATCACCATCACAATCACCATCATAATCATCGTCATCACCACCGCCACCATCACCACCACCACCATCATCATCATCGTCGTCGTCGTTGTCACCACCATCACCATAATCATCACAATCACCATCATAATCACCTCACCGTCATCATCACCACCACCATCATCACCACCACCATCATCACCGTCATCTTCACCACCACCATCATCATCATCGTCACCACCATCACCACCATCATCATTAAAGCGGAGTTCCACCCTTAAAATCACTTTTTTTAATTACATCCAGCATACTGGCGTCAGCGCCAGTATGCTGTTTTTTTTTTTTTTAATGCGCGTACTTACTTTATATCAAATCCTTGAATTCCAGGCGCACGGCAGAATGTTGCCGCTATAAGGCGTCACGCCTTCCGGAAACAGCCGATTAGCATTCGGCTTTTACTCGGCGCCTGCGCACAGACCCAGGAGCTGACTGCGCAGGCGCCGAAAATAGTTGGTCCTAGTTCGGGTTTTTTCGGAGGGCTTGACACGGCTATATACGGCGCCTGCGCAGTCAGCTCCTGGGTCTGTGCGCAGGCGCCGAGAAAAGCCGAATGCTAATCGGCTGTTTCCGGAAGGCTCTCTCCATCATCGTCATCACCATCATCACCACCAACATCACAATCACCATCATCATCAACATCACAATCACCATTGTAACGGTGACCAGCGCATACGACCTTCCATCCAACCACGACAAGCTTATCCAACACTCCACAATCCTGCATACACGATCCATATCAATTCCCAGAATAAGACGAGACTCAGCTCCGTTCTTGCTTCCAAAGATATGACCCCTTTATTGGTATTTTCTCAGCTTCTTATACAGTCTCAAGCATAATGCAGTTAATCACAGGACAATGTAGTCTCCACCCCCCTTCACACCATGGGGGGCTTCAATCACCTTAAAAGGCATTCAGGTAAGCTAATTATGTAGACACGTCGGCACCGCATCATCAATAGAGTTAACTCAGAGAGGATGACATCAAAACCAAATACTATCACACCTGAGCATTAATACATTCCTGTATCCATAGAATTCAATTAACCTTTAGAATAACACAATAGTGTAAACAGAGAGCTTCACACAATGAAAGAGTCTTTCTTGCAATTAACACCTATTCAACAGAATGTGTCTTTTACAGTGAATAGCCAACCTTACTTAACATTTCAATAGTCTTTATACAATGTCTTGTGAGTCACTGGTCTTGTAGACCTGAATTAACACCTTTCAAAAGCATGTGTGCCCAGATTGCATAGGCAACATCTTGTGATATCTCAAGACATCCACTTTGTAATATTCCAGTCCTGCAATATGAATTATTATTAATGTCCCATCTCATGTAATATATGAATTATGATTCTTTGTCACCCTATGGCCCTAGTGGACATAAGGTGACCCTAGACATAGGAGAATCTCAGTCTGTCACGGTTCATGCCGTTACAACCATCATAATCACCGTGATCACCACCATCATCATCGTCGTCATCACCATCATCGCCACCACCATCATCATCACCACTATCATCACCACCACCATCATCATCATCGTCATCACCATCACCACCATCATAATCATAATCACCACCATCACCATCACCACCATCACCATCAACACCATCACCATCAACATCACAATCACCATCATAATCACCGTCATCACCAACATCATCATCGTCATCACCAACATCATCATCGTCATCACCATCATCTCCATCATCATCCCCATCATCACCACCACCACCATCGTCATCACCACCATCATCATCGTCATCACCATCATAATCACCACCACCACCACCATCATCATCGTCATCACCATCATAATCACCACCACCACCATCATCACCACCACCACCATCAACAACATCACCATCATCGTCATCACCATCATAATCACCACCAGCACCATCATCACCACCATCACCACCACCACCATCATCACCACCACCACCATCATCACCACCACCATCATCACCATCACCACCACCGTCATCGTCGTTTTTCACAATTCCCTTTCTGATATTTGGACCAGAGGCCCACCCCCCCCCCCAGGAGATTCACTTCATGGACTTCACCCCAAAATTACTGATTTTATATATATATATGTACAGTGCCTTGTGAAAGTATTCGGCCCCCTTGAGCTTTGCGACCTTTTGCCACATTTCAGGCTTCAAACATAAAGATATAAAACTGTAATTTTATGTAATTATGTGAAGAATCAACAACAAGTGGGACACAATCATGAAGTGGAACGAAATTTATTGGATATTTTAAACTTTGTTAACAAATAAAAAACTGAAAAATTAAGCGTGCAAAAGTATTCAGCCCCCTTACTTTCAGTGCAGCAAACTCTCTCCAGAAGTTCAGCGAGGATCTCTGAATGATCCAATGTTGACCTAAATGACTAATGATGATAAATAGAATCCACCTGTGTGTAATCAAGTCTCTGTATAAATGCACCTGCACTGTGATAGTCTCAGAGGTCCGTTTAAAGTGCAGAGAGCATCATGAAGAACAAGGAACACACCAGGCAGGTCCGAGATACTGTTGTGGAGAAGTTTAAAGCTGGATTTGGATAAACATCCCAAGGAGCACTGTGCAAGCGATAATATTGAAATGGAAGGAGTATCAGACCACTGCAAATCTACAAAGACCTGGCCGTCCCTCTAAATTTCCAGGTCATACAAGGAGAAGACTGATCAGAGATGCAGCCAAGAGGCCCATGATCACTCTGGAGGAACTGCAGAGATCTGAGGTGGGAGACTCTGTCCATAGGACAACAATCAGTCCCTGTATACTGCACAAATCTGCCCTTTATGGAAGAGTGGCAAGAAGAAAGACATTTCTTAAAGATATCCATAAAAAGTGTCGTTTAAAGTTTCCCACAAGCCACCTGGGAGACACACCAAACATGTGGAAGAAGGGGCTCTGCTGCCCCCTGGGAGACACACCAAACATGTGGAAGAAGGGGCTCTGCTGCCCCCTGGGAGACACCAAACATGTGGAAGAAGGAGCTCTGCTGCCACCTGGGAGACACACCAAACATGTGGAAGAAGGAGCTCTGCTGCCACCTGGGAGACACACCAAACATGTGGAAGAAGGTGCTCTGCTGCCACCTGGGAGACACACCAAACATGTGGAAGAAGGGGCTCTGCTGCCACCTGGGAGACACCAAACATGTGGAAGGGGCTCTGCTGCCCCCTGGGAGACACCAAACATGTGGAAGGCTCTGGCCCCCTGGGAGACACACCAAACATGTGGAAGAAGGTGCTGCCCCCTGGGAGACACCAAACATGTGGAAGAAGGCTCTGGCCACCTGGGAGACACACCAAACATGTGGAAGAAGGTGCTGCCCCCTGGGAGACACACCAAACATGTGGAAGAAGGTGCTCTGCTGCCACCTGGGAGACACACCAAACATGTGGAAGAAGGGGCTCTGCTGCCACCTGGGAGACACACCAAACATGTGGAAGAAGGTGCTCTGCTGCCACCTGGGAGACACACCAAACATGTGGAAGAAGGTGCTCTGCTGCCACCTGGGAGACACACCAAACATGTGGAAGAAGGTGCTCTGCTGCCACCTGGGAGACACACCAAACATGTGGAAGAAGGTGTTCTGCTGCCACCTGGGAGACACACCAAACATGTGGAAGAAGGTGCTCTGCTGCCACCTGGGAGACACACCAAACATGTGGAAGAAGGGGCTCTGCTGCCACCTGGGAGACACCAAACATGTGGAAGAATGTGCTCTGCTGCCACCTGGGAGACCCACCAAACAAGTGGAAGAAGGAGCTCTGCTGCCACCTGGGAGACACCAAACATGTGGAAGAAGGTGCTCTGCTGCCACCTGGGAGACACCAAACATGTGGAAGAAGGTGCTCTGCTGCCACCTGGGAGACACCAAACATGTGGAAGAAGGTGCTCTGCTGCCACCTGGGAGACACCAAACATGTGGAAGAAGGTGCTCTGCTGCCACCTGGGAGACACCAAACATGTGGAAGAAGGTGCTCTGCTGCCACCTGGGAGACACCAAACATGTGGAAGAAGGTGCTCTGCTGCCACCTGGGAGACACACCAAACATGTGGAAGAAGGTGCTCTGCTGCCACCTGGGAGACACCAAACATGTGGAAGAAGGGGCTCTGCTGCCACCTGGGAGACACGCCAAACATGTAGAAGAAGGTGCTCTGCTGCCACCTGGGAGACACCAAACATGTGGAAGAAGGGGCTCTGCTGCCACCTGGGAGACACCAAACATGTGGAAGAAGGGGCTCTGCTGCCACCTGGGAGACACACCAAACATGTGGAAGAAGGTGCTCTGCTGCCACCTGGGAGACGCCAAACATGTGGAAGAAGGGGCTCTGCTGCCACCTGGGAGACACCAAACATGTGGAAGAAGGGGCTCTGCTGCCACCTGGGAGACACACCAAATATGTGGAAGAAGGTGCTCTGCTGCCACCTGGGAGACACCAAACATGTGGAAGAAGGAGCTCTGCTGCCACCTGGGAGACACCAAACATGTGGAAGAAGGTGCTCTGCTGCCACCTGGGAGACACCAAACATGTGGAAGAAGGTGCTCTGCTGCCACCTGGGAGACACACCAAACATGTGGAAGAAGGTGCTCTGCTGCCACCTGGGAGACACCAAACATGTGGAAGAAGGGGCTCTGCTGCCACCTGGGAGACACGCCAAACATGTAGAAGAAGGTGCTCTGCTGCCACCTGGGAGACACCAAACATGTGGAAGAAGGGGCTCTGCTGCCACCTGGGAGACACCAAACATGTGGAAGAAGGGGCTCTGCTGCCACCTGGGAGACACACCAAACATGTGGAAGAAGGTGCTCTGCTGCCACCTGGGAGACGCCAAACATGTGGAAGAAGGGGCTCTGCTGCCACCTGGGAGACACCAAACATGTGGAAGAAGGGGCTCTGCTGCCACCTGGGAGACACACCAAATATGTGGAAGAAGGTGCTCTGCTGCCACCTGGGAGACACCAAACATGTGGAAGAAGGAGCTCTGCTGCCACCTGGGAGACACCAAACATGTGGAAGAAGGAGCTCTGCTGCCACCTGGGAGACACAACAAACATGTGGAAGAAGGGGCTCTGCTGCCACCTGGGAGACACCAAACATGTGGAAGAAGGAGCTCTGCTGCCACCTGGGAGACACCAAACATGTGGAAGAAGGTGCTCTGCTGCCACCTGGGAGACACACCAAACATGTGGAAGAAGGTGCTCTGCTGCCACCTGGGAGACACCAAACATGTGGAAGAAGGTGCTCTGCTGCCACCTGGGAGACACCAAACATGTGGAAGAAGGTGCTCTGCTGCCACCTGGGAGACACCAAACATGTGGAAGAAGGTGCTCTGCTGCCACCTGGGAGACACACCAAACATGTGGAAGAAGGTGCTCTGCTGCCACCTGGGAGACACACCAAACATGTGGAAGAAGGTGCTCTGCTGCCACCTGGGAGACACCAAACATGTGGAAGAAGGTGCTCTGCTGCCACCTGGGAGACACCAAACATGTGGAAGAAGGTGCTCTGCTGCCCCCTGGGAGACACCAAACATGTGGAAGAAGGTGCTCTGCTGCCCCCTGGGAGACGCCAAACATGTGGAAGAAGGTGCTCTGCTGCCACCTGGGAAACACACCAAACATGTGGAAGAAGGTGCTCTGCTGCCACCTGGGAGACACACCAAACATGTGGAAGAAGGGGCTCTGCTGCCACCTGGGAGACACACCAAACATGTGGAAGAAGGTGCTCTGCTGCCACCTGGGAGACACCAAACATGTGGAAGAAGGGGCTCTGCTGCCACCTGGGAGACACACCAAACATGTGGAAGAAGGTGCTCTGCTGCCACCTGGGAGACACCAAACATGTGGAAGAAGGGGCTCTGCTGCCACCTGGGAGACACACCAAACATGTGGAAGAAGGGGCTCTGCTGCCACCTGGGAGACGCCAAACATGTGGAAGAAGGTGCTCTGCTGCCACCTGGGAGACACACCAAACATGTGGAAGAAGGGGCTCTGCTGCCACCTGGGAGACACCAAACATGTGGAAGAAGGGGCTCTGCTGCCACCTGGGAGACACCAAACATGTGGAAGAAGGGGCTCTGCTGCCACCTGGGAGACACCAAACATGTGGAAGAAGGGGCTCTGCTGCCACCTGGGAGACTCACCAAACATGTGGAAGAAGGGGCTCTGCTGCCACCTGGGAGACACCAAACATGTGGAAGAAGGGGCTCTGCTGCCACCTGGGAGACACCAAACATGTGGAAGAAGGTGCTCTGCTCAGATGAAACCAAAATCCAACTTTTTGGCAACAATGCAAAACGTTATGTTTGGCGTAAAAGCAACACAGCTCATCACCCTGAACACACCCTGATCCCCACTGTGAAACATGGTGGTGGCAGCATCATGGTTTGGGCCTGCTTTTCATCAGCAGAGACAGGGAAGATGGTTAAAATTGATTGGAAGATGGATGGAGCCAAATACAGGAGCATTCTGGAAGAAAACCTGATGGAGTCTGCAAAAGACCTGAGACCGGGACGGAGATTTGTCTTCCAACAAGACAATGATCCAAAACATAAAGCACAATCTACAATGGAATGGTTCACAAATAAACATATCCAGGTGTTAGAATGGCCAAATCACAGTCCAGACCTGAATCCAATCGAAAATCTGTGGAAAGAACAGAATACTGCTGTTCACAAACGCTCTCCATGCAACCTCACTGAGCTCCAGCTGTTTTGGGCAAAAATTTCAGTCTCTCGATGTGCAAAACTGATAGAGACCCCCCAAGGGACTTACAGCTGGCAGCACAAGGTGGCGCTACAAAGTATTAACTTAAGGGGGCGGGATCATTTTACACCTTCAATTTTTCAGTTTTTTATTTGTTAACAAAGTTTGAAATATCCAATAAATTTCGTTCCCCTTCATGATTGTGTCCCACTTGTTGGTTCTTCACAAAAAAATACAGTTTTATATCTTTATGTTTGAGGCCGGAAATGTGGCAAAAGGTCGCAAAGTTCAAGGGGGCCGAATACTTTTGCAAGGCTATATATATATATATTGTCTATAGGACTGAATCTCCATTCTACTGTCCCTCTATAGGACTGAATCCCCATTCTACTGTCTGTCTATATAGGACTGAATCCCCATTCTACTGTCCCTCTATAGGACTGAATCTCCATTTACTGTCTGTCTCGGAGGATGGAGGACGCTGCAATATTGGGGATTCATCCAATAATCTGATCACAATATACAGACTCTATTTACAAAGATAAAAATGTAGTCCAATTCCATCTCCAGCTCATCATGTCAGTTCTCAGGCCCCAGACACAGGAAAACTGCGGGAGAGTCCCGGTAATTGTGTATGCCGACAGGAAACCCGGCCGTGTGTACACGAGGAAACTTACCGAGCAGGTTCTCGGGATTCCCACCGGACTTTAAAACCGATGGGAATCCCGGTCGCGTGCAGAGGAAGTGGCGTGCAGAGGAAGTGGCGTGCAGAGGAAGTGGCGTGCAGAGGAAGTGGCGTGCAGAGGGAGTGGCGTGCAGGGCTAAACAAGGGCGATATGAGGTCTTCTATTGGGTTCCAGTTCCAGACACCTCATCCAGCAGGAATCAGAGGGGGAGACATTAGTCATTCCCTGATGGTCCCCCCTGAGGGTCCTCCCCTGGACTCTCCTATGGAATCTTGTACTTGGGGTGATGATTCCCTAATAGTCCCCCCTTAGGGTCCCCCTGATGGTCCCCCCTGATGGTTCTCCTATGGAATCTTGTACTTGGGGTGATGATTCCCTGATGGTCCCCCCTGAAGGTCCTCCCCTTAGGGTCCTCCCCTGGACTCTCCTATGAAATCTGGTACTTGGATTGATGATTCCCTGATGGTCCCCCCTTAGGGTCCTCCCCTGATGGTCCCCCCTTAGGGTCCTCCCCTGAGGGTTGTGGTGGAAATTTGAAGATGTATTTATTATGTATTGTCATAATTGGCACCCAGTCTTGACACTTCCCCAGCCAGCTCTAAATAGAGCTGACTGTGGCAGTCCTGAGGCTGGTTGACTCTCGTCTTGAGGTTGGAGTGTGATGGTTGCGGCATGGGCATATGCCCACCAGCGAGGGGCCCCTCTGTGCATTTAGCACAGACGATCGTTGAGGGGGATGCATTCATTCCGCAAACACACTAGTGGCTATGGACAGATGTACGCTCTTATCTGGGTCATGTCTGATCAGCAGGATTTGGGATTCATAGGGTACATCTGTAAATAGCCTCAATAAGGGTATAATCTTTATATGCATTATTCTATGGAATGGCGCAGATTAAAGGTTCTATCAGGGTATATTTTGAGGGCTTGTGAGCGTTTCTGGGGTCAGGGGGGGGCACATGCACACCCTGACCAGACACACCCATAAGACATTGTTTGTATTTCTATTCATTGTATTATAGTCTATTCATCTATTCAATTTGACTTCCTGTCAGAAGGAATGTTCTGTGTATAGGAGACATCTGGTAATGTCGCCTCCCATGTGGGGAGGCGACTTACTGGTGATGGCTTCCTGTTTTGTGTAAATAAAAGCACCATGGTCAGCCCTGTGAGGGGAGAGGATTTGCAAGGATGGTAACATGAGGACAGCTGTTGTAATGTCTCTTGATTGGTATGGATGAATGGCAGGGAATATAAATGGTGAGTAAATCTGTTAGCTTAAACATGGCATCATTTGATTTAAGATGGCGAATGTGCTCTAGAAGCACATGGCAAGGTGGTGGTGTGCTTTGCACACCCCAAATTGCCATTACAGATGGCGACCATTGAAAGGGACTATTCAGGTTTTTTCCTATGGCATCAGATGGGGGAGATGGGGGTACATTCTGATGCATCGGGAAAAACATGCTTTAAAAGAAAAAATTTGACATCTTTTTGAAATGATGCTTGAGTTTGATTGTGTGTGTGTGCACATGTGGAATCCTGATTGTATGTCTGCTGTGTGATAGATGTATGATTGTGTGTGTGATTCTGATTGTATGACTGTTGTGTGATAGAGTGTGTGTGTGTGTGTGATGATAGTTGTGTATGACTGTTTATGTGTGTGATTGCGTGCATTTGTGAAAAACGATTGGATGCATGTATGTGATTGCGTGAGTTTGTGAAATCAAGTGGATTTTGATCGTGTGTGTATATATGTAGGTGTGATTTTGATCGTGTGTGTATGTATGATTCGTCATCGACTGGAAGTTTGCTTTGTATGTCTAAATGCTGTTTGAAGTGTGGCTGAACAGTTTTGTGTGATGTATGGAGCAGATAGGTTAGAATAGATTCTAACATGGCCCTCTGGCCATGCGGCTTGGGGGGGAAGTTTGTTTGTAACTTGATTGTTTGACCAGATTGAATCTGTTGGAGAAGGCAAGCTTTTGTGTAACATCGCTCCTCTAGCCATGCGGCTTGGGGGGAAGGGCGAACAGTGTTTTGATTTCTGTGTCAACTGACTTTGCAACTTTCAGAACATAGTTGGATGTAACATTTTTATGATGTATATGGAAACTGTATATTGTAGATGATTCCTCAGTATAGAGGTGAGCTTATTCAGCCTGCGAGGTGTATGGCTGAGTCTTTTTGTATTTTCTGAATGTCTTGTTCCTGTGAGGCTGCGTGCAGTAACAGTAAGAAACTGAATGTGAAATGGAGACTGTGTATTTAGATCATTTTGTGTTGGAAGGGTTGCCTGTGTGTAGTTCAGACAGGGAAGTCATGTTTAATTGTATAAGATGGCCTTCTTGCCATGAGGCTCGGGGGATGGGCAACCAGCATTGGCTGTCCCATCACTGAGTCAGGGATGGTAACCCTCTGTAAACAATGGCATACATGCTTTTTATATTGGAAGGTTTTAAAATGTGACCTGATGTGTGTATTTTTTTAAATGGTTTGTTACATGGGCTTTGAGAAAAGTGTTTTTGTTTTATGTTGCTTCATATAACCAACATTGTTTGAATGTGCTGTTTTAGTTGGCAAAAGGTCCGATTTGAAGCAGCCTAAAGTGTGTGCCTTTTAGGTTGGTTGTTTTTAGAAAATGTTTTTTTATTGTTTGTTTTTGATGATCAATGTTTTGTCTTTGTGGAAGAAAGGTTCTAGGCAAGTTTTAAAAAAAAACTGCATATGGCGGCCATTTTGGTCATCAGTGGCCATTTTGGGGGCGTAGTCTGTTTGCACTATGGGTCACCCCAGGGGGAGGTGCAGTCACCTCTCCTTTTTGTGTGGTATTTCTCTGGCTATTTTGCTGGTGGATTTTAGCAGCCTTTGGGGCAGATTTCGATGTTTAGTGCGAATTGATTAGCGCGCTCTTTTCTGTGTTAGGATCGGGTGGAGAACATTTTTGTTTTCCTTTATGTGTGTAGTATGGTATGTCCTGTGGTAAACAGGTGATTTGGAAGCGCAGTTAAATTGTTTTACTACAAGTGTAAATGGCGCCATTGTTGCTTGGTTTGTTGTCGGCCATTTTGTGACTCAGTGTAAAGTGCTATCTTTTGAGTAGCGTTTGCGGACGCTAGGGCCAGTATATACAGGATCTGACTAACCTGTTGGCTGACGTTGCAGTGTAAAAGTGGAGACTTTTTGTGTAACATTTCGTTTTTAAATATGTTACTGGCGCTGACTGCATTTTTGTGCACAGCGATGTGCGTTGTTGTTTGAATGTTTGGGAGTTGTTCATTGTTTTTGAATAATGGTTGGGTCAGGGGGGATCAACTCCCATTCTGCAGATGGGAGGAGATGGTTTTACGTTCCCTGAACCAAAGGTGTTTTGTTTTTAAGAGAAAAAACGCAGGAGATTTGAGTTTTGGCTTTGTTTACTACTTTATAATACTTCCAGGGGATATATGTGGTCCATGGAGTTTTTTGATGTGTTGAGACGAGGCAGTGAAGACAGACTTCCCCTCTCTCTCCATCTTTCTGTCATTATGTAAATAAATCAGATTTGGGTTTTAAAGAGCTGAGCATACAACAGGAAGTCCTTTCTCAGCATTTATATATAAGCAGGAAGTCAGTGGGAGGAGTTTTGAAGTCTTCTGAAAGAATGAGCAAAGTTTTATACTGTAAATACAGTTTTGGGTATGAGAGGAAACAGAGGGGCGTCACCATTATTGTTGTATCATGTAGACGCAGGTAGAAAGAAGCCATAATATTGTTTTGAAAAGTGGAGGATTTCATGGTGCTTTGTATGTTGTCTGACGACCACATTTTAGGAGGCTTTATATCGTGATACAGGTCAGGCTGTGTATAATATTCGGAAATCTTGTGAGCGATTATATTAGCATAAATGTGTAGGAGTAGTACGCTAATGCCCCGGTCAAGCCATGTATCGGAAATCCGGGGATCGGTTTTGATTTTAAAGGCGCAAGTCAGAACCGCTCCGAAAACAAAGCGCGGTGTGTTCTGGACGCAGAGCTCACTTAAAAAAAGCGATTCGAATCGTCATGGGATGTGCCGCCCATGCAGTACATCAGTCAGACAGCTGCACCGCACATGAGGTCCGGATTAGGGGCTCCGGACATGAGACCCCTAAAGAATGTCGTAGGTGGTCAGAGGGTACAGTAAGGTGTACTCTGGATGGAGGTATGAGACCTCAGAAAAAAAGATACCTTGGATGTAGATCTGATGTGGTTTCAGAAATCTGTAATGATGTGTGGATGGAGGTGTGGTACGCGCCTCAGGAGAACTTTGTATAGCTGGTCTATGCAAGTTTCTCGCGCTGTTCTCGTATTTTTCCATTGTATTTTCTTGTATTGCGGAAAGAGTGAAGGCAGATTTCCGGCTGGTTTTTGTTTTTTCATTTTTGTTTTGAAAGCTATGAATATCTCCCCCACATTTGTATTTGAATGTTTGTATGTAGTAACGTGAATGTTTTTTTTTTATTCAAACTTACCGCAGCGATCTTCTGACGCGTCGCGGCTTTTGTATTTTTGTAGGAACGGGAAAAGTAAGGGTTAAGGGTTACAGAGGTTTTTGTTTGACTCGGTTTTGGGAAGAATGTCACTGACAATGTACAGGAATGTCATTTTTGTTTGCCATTCTCTGCAGGATAAATATGAAGGATGGAGTAATGATTTCTGCTTATAAGTATTTTTCAGGTCCAAAGAGTTTCTGGAAGGGTTTGTACATAGAGAGCAGGTGTATGTAGACAGCTGTACACATGGATAATTACAGGTCTAAGGAGGTGAAAGTATCATAGGCTATTTCATTGTTTCTTTTTTCCTTCACCACACATTTCTTCCTCCAGTTTGTGATGAGGAAGAAAAGGGGGGAGGATGGTAAAATATAAAGGTGACAGTTCTCCGAACTAATAACACTAATCTTTCTAATTTTAATCAAGTTTGTGCCAAGATTGTCTTTCTTTGATAGAATTTGAATCGGCAAGCAGCAGTCTGGTGAAGTAGGTTCCCATTTTAGTTGCTAAGAAACTGTCAATGGTTCCGGGTATTACAGGCGCTGGTAAGCGATTACAGGAGATGGTAAGCGATTACAGGCGACGGTGAGCCACGCACAGGTTAAGCAGCGACCACAGTTACGAGGTCTGGGTTGTTGTCATTGAAGGCCAACCAAAACCAGGGTCGTACTCCCTCAACTGTCACTCTCATTCTTGAGTGATGGGGTGGGTACGATCCCTGTAATGTGAACTTCACAGGGTTCAGGAGTCTCTCCTGGACCCCGACACGGTAATTGGTTTTCATTTTTCCCCAACCAGGTGACTGGTTCATTTGTAAAGAAGCTTGATGGACGAGACCACGCCAGCCACTGCAAGAAGCGGCTCAACCACATCAAAGAAATGAGGAGTATCTTTGTTTATTTTGTATTTGTTTGTTTAGTAAATTTTAGCAAGGGTAACGATGGAAAGCATCCCAAGTTATTATTTAAAGTGTATTCCATGACTAATTAAGAAGATGAACGGGACCGATTGCTGGGTCTGTTCTGAGTCTCCGTTGAGCTTTAGTCCCCAGCGATGACAGTGGTACATGCTAATTATGAGGATTATTGACAAACGAGTGGAGACTCCAAACAGACACCTGTCAATGGAATTTATTAATATGTTTTTAGAGGGTAAAATTGATTATTGTTTTTATGGCTCCGCCTTTTGTCGGTTCGGTATCAGGACTGGATAGCCCACAAGTGTAACTTTAGTTTGGTGTTTATGCAGATTTACAGCTTATAAGGTAATTCCCCCAATGCAAGAGGTTCATGCGTGGTAGTGAAACTGTCCCTGTCCTATGTCGCGGCCAATTGCGAGGATCTGATGGCACAAGGGAAATTGGGAATGGCGGGGACAGCTAGAAGGGAATTGTTCACCAACCCGGACTAGGTCTGGGCACGGTCTCCTGCATGAACAAGGTGGGGGGGCTTGAGCTTATGATACGTTTGAACAATTCACACCTATTGAGGATGGAATGTTTCATGTAACTGTTGAAGCTACAAGGAAGTTCTGACAGCCCAAGGGGGGGTTTCTGGGAATTTACAAGTAAATATTGTTATATCTGGTTCGGGGGATACTGGGAATTGGAGTTCAGGCCCATATGGATAAGGTTTGGGTCCCTACAAGGCAAAGCCAGAGCTGTAACTGAGTGAAGGTTGGGAGTCCTTTGAAGGGTCTGGGAAGGGGATTTAATTCTTATTTTTCAGCGGATCGTGGTTGATTGAAATGGGAATATATATACTCATGTCATTTTTATTTCTATTCTTTCTATGTCGTGATGAGCGCTCCTGTTGCCTGATTGGACGCGTGACCAGAGCCGGAGCAGATGACCACGTACCAGATGAGACGCCCCGGAGCAGATGACCACGTACCAGATGAGACGCCCCGGAGCAGATGACCACGTACCAGATGAGACGCCCCGGAGCAGATGACCACGTACCAGATGAGACGCCCCAGAGCAGATGACCCTCGTACCAGATGAGACGCCCCCGGAGCCGGACTAACGGACAAGACACAGAGGATCACTACCCAATCTGCGATTACTACAGCTCACCAAGTTGTGTCCTCCTTATGTCATGTCTCCTGAAGAACAGAGTCTACATGTCAAGCCGTGTTTTCCTTTTTATGGACTGTAAGGACTGATTAGTTTCTAGGTGTAAGAAGACTATCAAGATTTGAAGGACAAGTGGGAGCAATATGACAAAAAGGGAGGACTGTGGTGGAAATTTGAAGATGTATTTATTATGTATTGTCATAATTGGCACCCAGTCTTGACACTTCCCCAGCCAGCTCTAAATAGAGCTGACTGTGGCAGTCCTGAGGCTGGTTGACTCTCGTCTTGAGGTTGGAGTGTGATGGTTGCGGCATGGGCATATGCCCACCAGCGAGGGGCCCCTCTGTGCATTTAGCACAGACGATCGTTGAGGGGGATGCATTCATTCCGCAAACACACTAGTGGCTATGGACAGATGTACGCTCTTATCTGGGTCATGTCTGATCAGCAGGATTTGGGATTCATAGGGTACATCTGTAAATAGCCTCAATAAGGGTATAATCTTTATATGCATTATTCTATGGAATGGCGCAGATTAAAGGTTCTATCAGGGTATATTTTGAGGGCTTGTGAGCGTTTCTGGGGTCAGGGGGGGGCACATGCACACCCTGACCAGACACACCCATAAGACATTGTTTGTATTTCTATTCATTGTATTATAGTCTATTCATCTATTCAATTTGACTTCCTGTCAGAAGGAATGTTCTGTGTATAGGAGACATCTGGTAATGTCGCCTCCCATGTGGGGAGGCGACTTACTGGTGATGGCTTCCTGTTTTGTGTAAATAAAAGCACCATGGTCAGCCCTGTGAGGGGAGAGGATTTGCAAGGATGGTAACATGAGGACAGCTGTTGTAATGTCTCTTGATTGGTATGGATGAATGGCAGGGAATATAAATGGTGAGTAAATCTGTTAGCTTAAACATGGCATCATTTGATTTAAGATGGCGAATGTGCTCTAGAAGCACATGGCAAGGTGGTGGTGTGCTTTGCACACCCCAAATTGCCATTACAGGGTCCTCCCTGATGATCCTCCCTGATGGTCCCCCCTTAGGGTCCACCCCTAGACTCTCCTATGGAATCGTGTACTTGGATGGTCCCCCCTTAGGGTCCTCACTGATGGTCCCCCCTGAGGGTCCTTCCTGATGGTCGCCCCTTAGGGTCCTCCCTGATGGTCCCCCCTGAGGGTCCTCCCTGATGATCCTTCCTAATGGTCCCCCTTAGGGTCCTACCCTGAGGGTCCTCCCTGATGATCCTCCCTGGGGGTCCTCCCCTGGACTCTCCTATGGAATCTTGTACTTGGAGTGATGATTCCCTGATGGTTCTCCCTTAGGGTCCTCCCTGAGGGTCCTCCCTGATGATCCCCCCTGAGGGTCCTCCCTGATGATCCCCCCCTGAGGGTCCTCCCTGATGATCCCCCCCTGAGGGTCCTTCCTGATGGTCCCCCCTTAGGGTCCTCCCTGATGATCCTCCCTGAGGGTCCTCCCTGATGATCCCCCCCTGAGGGTCCTCCCCTGGACTCTCCTATGGAATCTTGTACTTGGAGTGATGATTCCCTGATAGTCCCCCCTTAGGGTCCTCCCTGAGGGTCCTCCCTGATGATCCCCCCCTGAGGGTCCTCCCTTAGGGTCCTCCCCTGGACTCTCCTATGGAATCTTGTACCTGGGGTGATGATTCCCTGATAGTCCTCCCTGAGGGTCCTCCCTGATGATCCCCCCTGAGGGTCCTCCCTGATGATCCTCCCTGAGGGTCCTCCCTGATGGTCCCCCCCTGAGGGTCCTCCCCTGGACTCTCCTATGGAATCTTGTACCTGGGGTGATGATTCCCTGATAGTCCTCCCTGAGGGTCCTCCCTGATGATCCCCCCCTGAGGGTCCTCCCTGATGATCCTCCCTGAGGGTCCTCCCTGATGGTCCCCCCCCTGAGGGTCCTCCCCTGGACTCTCCTATGGAATCTTGTACCTGGGGTGATGATTCCCTGATAGTCCTCCCTGAGGTTCCTCCCTGATTATCCCCCCCCCTGAGGGTCCTCCCTTAGGGTCCTCCCCTGGACTCTCCTATGGAATCTTGTACCTGGGGTGATGATTCCCTGATAGTCCTCCCTGAGGTTCCTCCCTGATGATCCCCCCCCTGAGGGTCCTCCCTGATGATCCCCCCCCCCTGAGGGTCCTCCCTTAGGGTCCTCCCCTGGACTCTCCTATGGAATCTTGTACCTGGGGTGATGATTCCCTGATAGTCCTCCCTGAGGGTCCTCCCTGAGGGTCCTCCCTGATGATCCTCCCTGAGGGTCCTCCCTGATGATCCCCCCCCCTGAGGGTCCTCCCTTAGGGTCCTCCCCTGGACTCTCCTATGGAATCTTGTACCTGGGGTGATGATTCCCTGATAGTCCTCCCTGAGGGTCCTCCCTGATGATCCCCCCCAGAGGGTCCTCCCCTGGACTCTCCTATGGAATCTCGTACTTGGGGTGATGGGAATGGACGGGGAGGTTTCGGATACTCACGTGACACACAAAGCACTGCGGATGCCACAATCCATTGAGCGCTGAGATGTAACTTTCTTTCACTGGCTCAGAACATCCGGCACAAACGGCTCCGAATAGTCGGAAATAATCATCTGAGCAGTAGGGTTCCCCTTCCTTCTCATGGAACCCTGTGGGGAAAAAGAGGGCCAATCACTGGAGACATTCTATAATACAAAAGTATCATTAACCCGATGGGGGGAGGGGTGCGTAGGGCCGTCCTATGGGAGACAAGGAGATCTGTAGCCCTCACATCACAACATTGCAATGTGTCCAGTGGTCCCGCATTCCCATTGGCTGCCTCTTTGATGAAAATAATGGGATGTACATCGATCAGATAAATGAGATTAAAAACAAGTAGCACTACCCCTGTAGGAGCGTCCCGGGTCCCTGCTGCTGCACAGCCAGTCACATAGCATTTCCTTCACACAGAAAACTCTCCTTGGCTTGTATTATTAGGGGGTAATAACTTGGATGTGGTAGAAAATGATGGGATGCCCAACTTGGAAAAAAAGGCCAGAGCTCTGGACAAAGGGAAACTTCCCCCCTATTCCCTCTTCTTCCTTCCTCCTGCTGATCACTCCTGATGGGAACCGGCAGGATCCTGCTGATCACTCCTGATGGGATAACGGCAGGACCCTGCTGATCACACCTGATGGGAACCGGCAGGATCCTGCTGATCACTCCTGATGGGAACCGGCAGGACCCTGCTGATCACACCTGATGGGAACCGGCAGGACCCTGCTGATCACACCTGATGGGAACAGGCAGGATCCTGCTGATCACACCTGATGGGAACCGGCAGGATCCTGCTGATCACTCCTGATGGGAACAGGCAGGATCCTGCTGATCACACCTGATGGGAACCTACAGGACCCTGCTGATCACTTCTGATGGGAACCGGCAGGATCCTGCTGAACACTCTTGATGGGATAACGGCAGGATCCTGCTGATCACTCCTGATGGGAACCGGCAGGATCCTGCTGATCACTCCTGATGGGAACCGGCAGGATCCTGCTGATCACTCCTGATGGGAACCGGCAGGATCCTGCTGATCACACCTGATGGGAACCGGCAGGATCCTGCTGATCACACCTGATGGGAACCGGCAGGATCCTGCTGATCACACCTGATGGGAACTGGCAGGACCCTGCTGATCACACCTGATGGGAACCGGCAGGATCCTGCTGATCACTCCTGATGGGAACAGGCAGGATCCTGCTGATCACACCTGATGGGAACCTACAGGACCCTGCTGATCACTCCTGATGGGAACCGGCAGGATCCTGCTGAACACTCCTGATGGGAACCTACAGGACCCTGCTGATCACTTCTGATGGGAACCGGCAGGATCCTGCTGAACACTCCTGATGGGATAACGGCAGGATCCTGCTGATCACTCCTGATGGGATACCGGCAGGATCCTGCTGATCACTCCTGATGGGAACCGGCAGGATCCTGCTGATCACTCCTGATGGGATACCGGCAGGATCCTGCTGATCACACCTGATGGGAACCGGCAGGATCCTGCTGATCACACCTGATGGGATACCGGCAGGATCCTGCTGATCACACCTGATGGGAACCGGCAGGATCCTGCTGATCACTCCTGATGGGATACCGGCAGGATCCTGCTGATCACACCTGATGGGATACCGGCAGGATCCTGCTGATCACACCTGATGGGAACCGCCAGGATCCTGCTGATCACTCCTGATGGGAAACGGCAGGATCCTGCTGATCACTCCTGATGGGAACCGGCAGGATCCTGCTGATCACTCCTGATGGGAACTAGCAGGATCCTGCTGGCTCAGCATAGGTCCATTACAGGTACGAGGACATTCCTTCTGCTTCGCTGGCGTCAAAGATCCCAGCTCCACTTGCTTGCAGAAATAGCAGCCAATGCCTGGCTGTTCTTCCCCCTGACTGGCGTCCTGCCCGACATACTTCCATGGAGATTCCTCAGGGTAAGAATGAAAACGAAGCCCACTGCTGTCTTCAGAGGACTCTGTTACAGCTGACAGTCTTCCCCTTGGGCTGTCTCTGCTCAATGCTGATCTGTACTTACTGTCTGTCTTTTTCTCTGTCCCGCTGCCCCTCCTGAAGGTTCTCCTCCAAATGCCTCCTGTGGTGAGATCCTTCTAGGCCACCTATCCCGAGCCTCCAGCCCGAGGTATCACCCCTCCCCGGCAGGGGGTTTCTTCAAGGGCCAAGACAGCTTATCCTCAGCCCTCCATCTCCATCTGACTTCCCGGCTGGAATGGCCAATGTCTATTTATAGAGTTGTCTCTGCCCCCTGCCAGTCCACACCTGGGGATAGGCAGAGGTCCCATAAATATTCATGGTAGCTCCAACTAAACCCCACCCTCTAGTTCTAGAAGGTTTTCTCACCTTCCAGACACCAGAAGGAGGCACCAGAGAGCTGCCAGGATGAGTCACCCAGCCCTGAATGCTAGTGAACCTTGAATCAAGACTCACAGGCTTTAACATGAGTCAGGTACAATTTCCTACACTACCATTTCTAGTGGCACACACTAGAGGGCGCTACACGTTACAAGTCTGTCTATAGCCACATTTTTCTTTTTTCGTTTTGAGAGGAAAAGAACTAGAGCCCCTGAAAGGCATGTCTGGGTCTCCCTTAGAAAGATTATCCCCCACTTCCTGTCTTGGAGATGACCTTTTAGTGCAGGGAACGCTCCATCAGTGGCACAGACAGAAGGAAAAGTAGGGGGATGCTGCAACCATTTATCTTCATATTGTTGTCTTTTCCCATCACTTCCTGTCTGGTAAAAGGTTGTCCCCAGCTCTCAGCCTTTTGGCTAAGATCAAGTATAGTACCTGTTCTTATCAGTTGCCAGTAGGTGGTGCTATGCTGACCGTCCCCAGTACACGGCGAGGTGGAAAGGGATGGCGGTCAGTGGACGCTAAACCTGCTGGCGTGGAGGTGAAAGCCTTCTGACTGGGACAGATAGTCATGAGTCCGAAGCTGGAGGGCTGGGCCCCTGGCCTTTAGCATGGATATGGTGGTGCCTACCCCAGTCAGTTGTTCAGGAGAGAACCCTTGCTCCTCTTGTTGTCGGGAGGAGCGGTTAGTATTTCCTGAATGTGATTAGGTGGGAAGGACAGGGATTGTGGGAGTAGCCTGCTGAGGTGGGCTCTCCCCGATCTCTCTTCCTACCTTCCTGGCTGGGAAGGGTGCTGCCGGTACGGGCCGGGGGGTCAGGGTCTGTTGTAAAGCCTGTGAAGATAGTGCCCCTGGAGTGGCAGTCCAGGGGTGCCATACATTGCACGAGTGTTTGAAGGGGCACTTACCGTATGGCACTTAGGTCACTGATCTCTACACACACACCTTTTTGACATCTGCCTCTTGGCTAGGACCAGGGGAATTTTTGTTCCTGGCCGGAGGGCGGGCCATCAAATTGCACGGTGGCCACTTTCCACTCACCTCTCCCACCTTTCTTTTCCCCACTTTCTTTTTTATTTTACCCCTGTTTGTCACTTTTATGTCTTTTTCTGTTGATGCACTTTTTGTACACCTTTGTGTGGGATTAGTAGGGTGCGTGTCCTTGGGCCTGCCCTGAACGTCTTGGGAGTAGGTGGACATGGCCTTCTGGCTTAGTTCACCTGCTCTCATGGGGTCTCCCTTCGGGGGAGCCTCACCGAGGAGGGTTCTGTTTCGGCAGACCCTCCAAGGAAGTTGGGTCCGTGTCGGCTGCATGGACCACAGTATACTCTAGTCCTTGCCAGGAGCCGAAGGCCCCGGGGGATCAGGGTGATGCACCCGTCAGTTTGTGCACATTTTTTCCTGCACCGGGTGAAGTTTTTGGGTTGTGTTATGCACGCTACAGGCTTTTCAATAGAAAAAAAAAAGGTTGTGCCCAGAGCAAAAAGTTGTGGGTAAATAAAGCCTTGGGACATGTAGTTGTGTATTGGCCCCGTTCTGATTTCTGGACAGTGGGACATGTAGTTGTGTATTGGCCGTGTGCTGATTACTGGACAGTGGGACATGTAGTTGTGTATTGGGCGTGTGCTGATTTCTGGACAGTGGGACATGTAGTTGTGTATTGGTAATGTGCTGATTTCTGGACAGTGGGACATGTAGTTGTGTATTGGCCCTGTTCTGATTTCTGGACAGTGGGACATGTAGTTGTGTATTGGCCGTGTGCTGATTACTGGACAGTGGGACATGTAGTTGTGTATTGGGCGTGTGCTGATTTCTGGACAGTGGGACATGTAGTTGTGTATTGGTAATGTGCTGATTTCTGGACAGTGGGACATGTAGTTGTGTATTGGCCGTGTGCTGATTTCTGGACAGTGGGACATGTAGTTGTGTATTGGCCGTGTGCTGATTTCTGGACAGTGGGACATGTAGTTGTGTATTGGCCGTGTGCTGATTTCTGGACAGTGGGACATGTAGTTGTGTATTGGGCGTGTGCTGATTTCTGGACAGTGGGACATGTAGTTGTGTATTGGGCGTGTGCTGATTTCTGGACAGTGGGACATGTAGTTGTGTATTGGCCGTGTGCTGATTTCTGGACAGTGGGACATGTAATTGTGTATTGGCCGTGTGCTGATTTCTGGACAGTGGGACATGTAGTTGTGTATTGGCCCTGTTCTGATTTCTGGACAGTGGGACATGTAGTTGTGTATTGGCCCTGTTCTGATTTCTGGACAGTGGGACATGTAGTTGTGTATTGGCCGTGTGCTGATTTCTGGACAGTGGGACATGTAGTTGTGTATTGGCCCTGTTCTGATTTCTGGACAGTGGGACATGTAGTTGTGTATTGGCCGTGTGCTGATTTCTGGACAGTGGGACATGTAGTTGTGTATTGGTAATGTGCTGATTTCTGGACAGTGGGACATGTAGTTGTGTATTGGCCGTGTGCTGATTTCTGGACAGTGGGACATGTAGTTGTGTATTGGCCGTGTGCTGATTTCTGGACAGTGGGACATGTAGTTGTGTATTGGCCGTGTGCTGATTTCTGGACAGTGGGACATGTAGTTGTGTATTGGGCGTGTGCTGATTTCTGGACAGTGGGACATGTAGTTGTGTATTGGGCGTGTGCTGATTTCTGGACAGTGGGACATGTAGTTGTGTATTGGGCGTGTGCTGATTTCTGGACAGTGGGACATGTAGTTGTGTATTGGGCTTGTGCTGATTTCTGGACAGTGGGACATGTAGTTGTGTATTGGCCCTGTTCTGATTTCTGGACAGTGGGACATGTAGTTGTGTATTGGGCGTGTGCTGATTTCTGGACAGTGGGACATGTAGTTGTGTATTGGTAATGTGCTGATTTCTGGACAGTGGGACATGTAGTTGTGTATTGGCCGTGTGCTGATTTCTGGACAGTGGGACATGTAGTTGTGTATTGGGCGTGTGCTGATTTCTGGACAGTGGGACATGTAGTTGTGTATTGGGCTTGTGCTGATTTCTGGACAGTGGGACATGTAGTTGTGTATTGGCCCTGTTCTGATTTCTGGACAGTGGGACATGTAGTTGTGTATTGGGCGTGTGCTGATTTCTGGACAGTGGGACATGTAGTTGTGTATTGGTAATGTGCTGATTTCTGGACAGTGGGACATGTAGTTGTGTATTGGCCGTGTGCTGATTTCTGGACAGTGGGACATGTAGTTGTGTATTGGGCGTGTGCTGATTTCTGGACAGTGGGACATGTAGTTGTGTATTGGGCGTGTGCTGATTTCTGGACAGTGGGACATGTAGTTGTGTATTGGCCCTGTTCTGATTTCTGGACAATGGGACATGTAGTTGTGTATTGGGCGTGTGCTGATTTCTGGACAGTGGGACATGTAGTTGTGTATTGGCCATGTGCTGATTTCTGGACAGTGGGACATGTAGTTGTGTATTGGGCGTGTGCTGATTTCTGGACAGTGGGACATGTAGTTGTGTATTGGGCGTGTGCTACTTTCTGGACAGTGGGACATGTAGTTGTGTATTGGTAATGTGCTGATTTCTGGACAGTGGGACATGTAGTTGTGTATTGGCCGTGTGCTGATTTCTGGACAGTGGGACATGTAGTTGTGTATTGGCCGTGTGCTGATTTCTGGACAGTGGGACATGTAGTTGTGTATTGGGCGTGTGCTGATTTCTGGACAGTGGGACATGTAGTTGTGTATTGGGCGTGTGCTGATTTCTGGACAGTGGGACATGTAGTTGTGTATTGGCCGTGTGCTGATTTCTGGACAGTGGGACATGTAGTTGTGTATTGGGCGTGTGCTGATTTCTGGACAGTGGGACATGTAGTTGTGTATTGGCCGTGTGCTGATTTCTGGACAGTGGGACATGTAGTTGTGTATTGGGCGTGTGCTGATTTCTGGACAGTGGGACATGTAGTTGTGTATTGGTAATGTGCTGATTTCTGGACAGTGGGACATGTAGTTGTGTATTGGCCGTGTGCTGATTTCTGGACAGTGGGACATGTAGTTGTGTATTGGGCGTGTGCTGATTTCTGGACAGTGGGACATGTAGTTGTGTATTGGGCGTGTGCTGATTTCTGGACAGTGGGACATGTAGTTGTGTATTGGCCCTGTTCTGATTTCTGGACAATGGGACATGTAGTTGTGTATTGGGCGTGTGCTGATTTCTGGACAGTGGGACATGTAGTTGTGTATTGGCCATGTGCTGATTTCTGGACAGTGGGACATGTAGTTGTGTATTGGGCGTGTGCTGATTTCTGGACAGTGGGACATGTAGTTGTGTATTGGGCGTGTGCTACTTTCTGGACAGTGGGACATGTAGTTGTGTATTGGGCGTGTGCTGATTTCTGGACAGTGGGACATGTAGTTGTGTATTGGGCGTGTGCTGATTTCTGGACAGTGGGACATGTAGTTGTGTATTGGCCGTGTGCTGATTTCTGGACACTGGGACATGTAATTGTGTATTGGGCGTGTGCTGATTTCTGGACAGTGGGACATGTAATTGTGTATTGGCCATGTGCTGATTTCTGGACAGTGGGACATGTAGTTGTGTATTGGGTGTGTGCTGATTTCTGGACACTGGGACATGTAATTGTGTATTGGGCGTGTGCTGATTTCTGGACAGTGGGACATGTAGTTGTGTATTGGGCGTGTGCTGATTTCTGGACACTGGGACATGTAATTGTGTATTGGGCGTGTGCTGATTTCTGGACAGTGGGACATGTAGTTGTGTATTGGCCATGTGCTGATTTCTGGACAGTGGGACATGTAGTTGTGTATTGGCCGTGTTCTGACTGTCTATGTTTGGAAAGTGTTCAAAGAGGGGGGTTGTCCCCAGAGTGTATATATCTTTGTGCCTGTGTTTGAATAAAAAGTCTTCTATTTCTTACCACCCTACACTAATGTCTCGATAAGTGCCTGGGGGGGGGGGCTAAGGGATCTTGGATCATGCTGGTACTGGGCAAGGGAATTTTATATGGCGGACATACTCCTCAGGAGTACGGGGGTCTGTCACAGCCGGTCTTCTCTCAAACCCTGGTTGTGATAATGGACTGTCATCTGTATGTAATGTGTGTACCCAGCAGGCATACGAGAGAGAGAGAGACAACAGCTGAGTGACTGCTTTACTAGAATTGGGTCAATGTGACGGGAGTGACTTTGGGTGGGAGGCTTGTGGAACCCAGCTTACCTTACAGAGGTCAGGAAAGGCCTTGTCCAGCTCCCCCAGGCCCTCTTATGTGTAAGTGACTGTAATGGAATGAACCGTGACAGACTGAGATTCTCCTATGTCTAGGGTCACCTTATGTCCACTAGGGCCATAGGGTGACAAAGAATCATATTTCATGTATTACATGAGATGGGACATTATTGATACTTCATATTGCAGGATACTGAGATATTAAGGTGTTCCTACTAGACATCTGCTTTTGAAAAGGTGCTAATTGCATTGGCTCCTGGAAGACCTTTCCATTTAGATGTACTGAATTAGCATGCCAATTGTGTTTAGGAAAATATTGATGCTCATTGTGTGATAGTATTTGGTTTTGATGTCATTATCTTAAGGAATGTATCTGTCAGTATCGGTGCCAACATGTCTGCCTTGTAACTGGCCATAGTTATGTGGATTGAGGTCAAGGCATTGTGTAATTGTATTTTGAAATGTCTGCTAGATAATTAGCCCCAGTGTGGTGTGAATAGGGGGGTGGAGATGGCATTGTCCTGTGATTGGCTGTAACATGCTTGTAACCAGTGTTGCTCATCTTACTTTAAAAAAGTAATTAGTTACAGTTACAAATTACTTCTATGAAAAAGTAATTGCGTTAGTGACTCAGTTACTACATTGAAAAAGTAATTAGTTACTCATATTTAAAATCTAATATTAGGCTTTATTAGAATTTTCTATAGTTTATTGTTTATTATTTTATTTATCTTCTATAAGCTTTATTAGATGCAAGGGATCTGGAATGGGGATGTCAGATTTTTCTTTGTTGTCTGATACAGAGATGAAATCACTGACCAAAAATAACCTGCTGATCATTGGTCTGTATAGGTGTCCTGCACTTACCATGTTGACCACTAGATGTCACTGTGTACACTGTGTTGTATAGGGAACGTTTGTTATGTGGAACATTTTGTTCCAGCCATGGGTTCCCCGGATCATTGATCAGGTTGCGCACGCAGTGTGTGTGATCGATGCAAGTTGTTCCCCGGTGATAGGTCAGTGTGAGGCAGGTGGGACTCATTGTATCCAGGGCTCCTTGCAATTGGGAGTTTTCAGACCGCTGTGACAGGCCATCACAGCAGTCACATGATTCTAAAGCGGAGTTCCACCCATATTTATGTTCACAGCGCCGACAGAAGCAATTACTCTGCTGCCATCTAGTGGCGGTAGATGTAATTGTGGTAATGCCGCCCAAGTAATGGGAACTGCGTTACCGTGAGGGAAAGAGTAATCAGGTAGATTAGTCGTTACCCTCAAAAGGGGCTGCGTTAGGTAACTGCGTTTATTGTAACTCCGTTACTTACAACACTGCTTGTAACTGCATAAAAAGCTGGAAAGAAACCAGTAAAGTGTTCATATCTTTGGAAGCAAGTGCAGAGCAGTAGTCTCGTCTTGATTATGGGAAATGATATGGATCGTGTATGCAGTATTGTCGGAGTGTGTCGGATAAGCTTGTCGTGGTTGGATGGAAGGTCGTAAACGGTGGTGACCGTTACAGTGACCCCGTGTCTATTTGGATGACAAAGGCATAATGCATCGCATACTAGCTCATTATGGGTGGACGTTATATGACCGTGTACACGAGTGGCCGATCCAAGCTGTATTGTTAGGACACGGTGTGCCCGATCTCTGTAAAGAGCCCCCTGACGCAACACGCTAACCAAGTGATCGGCTGTGTCCAATCACAGCTGGCCACATGTAAACACAGAATAGCCGCTGATCGTCTCTTATCTCCTCACACTGACAGAGTATGTGGTGAGGAGAGCCGATCAGTTGTATCTCCTCGCAGGGGACAGATCATCAGTGCCCTGATTACAAAAAGCACCAGCAGTGCCACCAATCGGTACCCATTAGTGATGCCAGTCAATACTGGCTTTCAGTGCCCATCAGTGATGCCTATCAATGCTCATCAGTGCCCATCAGTGCAGCCTCATCATCGCTCATCAGTGAAGAAGAAAAATTACTTATTTAAAAACCTTTTTTTTTCTGTCTTTTTTTTTTCTTCCAGAAGTAATTAAATATCACCAAAAGAAAGCTCTATTTGTGTGGAGAAAATCATAAAAAATGTCACATGGTTACAGTGTAGCATGACCGCACAACTGTCAAGAGTGAAAGCTGAAAAATGGCCTGGGCAGGAAGGGGTGGAAGTGCCCGGTGTTGAGGTGGTTAAACATTAGAAATAATATAAAGATAAAGGCGTAGGCATGACTGCACCACGACTCTCACCACGCGCCACAAATTACCTTCTTCCCCGATATGTTTCCTACAAACTTTACAGCAGAAATGCTCCGGGTGCCAGGTACAGCCAAGAGCGGTCACCAAATTCTGAAATGTGGAAATCAGGAGATAAAAAGAAAACATCAACTGTCAGAGAAGTGCAAAAGAAAAGATTAATGGGTCAGAATTACGGAAGAGGAGAGGAGGATGGGGGTGAAGGGCAATGAAGGGGAAATGACCGAGCGGGGAATGGAGGGACGGGCAGACTGCTAAGAAGGAATAAGGGGGAGGGAGCAACGCTAGAAAAGAAGAGAAAAAAAAGGTAAAGAAGTAAAAGGTGACAGAGCATTGGAAGGGAGGAATGATAGATGAGAGAGGTGGAGGAGGAATGAGAATGGAGAAGAGGTAGGTGAGGATGAGACTTGTGAATGGAGAAGAGGGAGGTGAGGGTGAGACTTGTGAATGGAGAAGAGGGAGGTGAGGGTGAGACTTGGGAATGGAGATGAGGGAGATGAGGGCGAGACTTGTGAATAGAGAAGAGGGAGATGAGGATGAGACTTGTGAATGGAGAAGAGGGAGGTGAGGATGAGACTTGTGAATGGAGAAGAGGGAGATGAGGATGAGACTTGTGAATGGAGAAGAGGGAGATGAGGATGAGACTTGTGAATGGAGAAGAGGGAGGTGAGGGCGAGACTTGTGAATGGAGAAGAGGGAGGTGAGGGTGAGACTTGTGAATGGAGAAGAGGGAGGTGAGGGTGAGACTTGTGAATGGAGATGAGGGAGATGAGGGCGAGACTTGTGAATAGAGAAGAGGGAGATGAGGATGAGACTTGTGAATGGAGAAGAGGGAGGTGAGGGCGAGACTTGTGAATGGAGATGAGAGTGAGACTTGTGAATGGAGAAGAGGGAGGTGAGGGTGAGACTTGTGAATGGAGAAGAGGGAGATGAGGGCGAGACTTGTGAATAGAGAAGAGGGAGATGAGGATGAGACTTGTGAATGGAGAAGAGGGAGGTGAGGGCGAGACTTGTGAATGGAGATGAGAGTGAGACTTGTGAATGGAGAAGAGGGAGGTGAGGGTGAGACTTGTGAATGGAGAAGAGGGAGGTGAGGGCGAGACTTGTGAATGGAGATGAGAGTGAGACTTGTGAATGGAGAAGAGGGAGGTGAGGGTGAGACTTGTGAATGGAGAAGAGGGAGGTGAGGGTGAGACTTGGGAATGGAGATGAGGGAGATGAGGGCGAGACTTGTGAATAGAGAAGAGGGAGATGAGGATGAGACTTGTGAATGGAGAAGAGGGAGGTGAGGGCGAGACTTGTGAATGGAGAAGAGGGAGGTGAGGGTGAGACTTGTGAATGGAGAAGAGGGAGGTGAGGGTGAGACTTGTGAATAGAGAAGAGGGAGATGAGGATGAGACTTGTGAATGGAGAAGAGGGAGGTGAGGGCGAGACTTGTGAATGGAGAAGAGGGAGATGAGGATGAGACTTGTGAATGGAGAAGAGGGAGGTGAGGGCGAGACTTGTGAATGGAGAAGAGGGAGGTGAGGGTGAGACTTGTGAATGGAGAAGAGGGAGATGAGGATGAGACTTGTGAATGGAGAAGAGGGAGGTGAGGGCGAGACTTGTGAATGGAGAAGAGGGAGGTGAGGGTGAGACTTGTGAATGGAGAAGAGGGAGGTGAGGGCGAGACTTGTGAATGGAGAAGAGGGAGATGAGGATGAGACTTGTGAATGGAGAAGAGGGAGGTGAGGGCGAGACTTGTGAATGGAGAAGAGGGAGGTGAGGGTGAGACTTGTGAATGGAGAAGAGGGAGATGAGAATGAGACTTGTGAATGGAGAAGAGGGAGGTGAGGGTGAGACTTGTGAATGGAGAAGAGGGAGGTGAGGGCGAGACTTGTGAATGGAGATGAGAGTGAGACTTGTGAATGGAGAAGAGGGAGGTGAGGGTGAGACTTGTGAATGGAGAAGAGGGAGAGCTTGTCACCTTGAGGATGGGAAGGTCGCACAGGGCGCAGCGCGGAGCATGTAGATCGAAGTAATCTTTCTCACAATATGGCTTCCCGTCCTTTTCAAAGAAGTTTGTACTTCCGATAAGAGATTTGCAATGAGCGCAGACAAAATGTTCCGGGTGCCAAGTGTGACCGAGAGCCGTGACAACCTGCAGAGGAATAATACACGTGTATGAGGACAGACACCGAGTATAATACACGTGAATATATGTAGTGTATACGGTGTATTTGGTGTGTGGTATATACAGTGTATTTGGTATTTGGTGTATACGGTGTATGTGGTGTATATGGTGTATTTGGTGTGTCCATATTGTACACACAGTGTTGGTGTTCCAGCAGACTTTCCAGAAAGATTACCTGCCCCGCGATTGGCCGCTGGCAGCTCTGGCACAGTCCTTTGCTCAGAGTTTCGATCCCTTGTTGTTTCAGCCCAGATTGAAGCTTCACCATCATGGAGTCCAGGTCACTTGTGGGGAAAGATTTAGTGCTGGTGATTTCTTCTGACTGGCCAGCAGGAGGCACTGCCACATGGCTTTCCTCCACTCCATTGGCTCCGGAGTTATTGATTGGCTGGGGAGTTTGGGATTGCAGCGGCCTGGATAAAGGTTCCTGAGCAGCCTGTAATGAGGGAAAATATCATTACCATTATAGTCTATGACCACAAGATGGCAGACCCAATAGATGAATGATGCGGGGGGGGGTCTGAGATTGGGGGACATTAAACTTGTTTGTTGGCTAAGAGGTTTCTATGATAGAATTGGTGTCAGTGTGCTGAGGACACCTGGTGGTTGGATGTTGCAATTACACTTCAGTTCCTCACAGGAAAGTCTTGTGTTTTGTTCTTATTGAACAACATAAAGTTTTTACCTCAGTTTCAGAAGCCATTTTAGTTCTGATGCAGACAGGTGAAGATTCTCCTCTAGATACACAAATGGCTGTAAGTCTATTATTTCCCTCTGACTGTTATGTGTTTGATATGATTCATATATAGTAATATTTCATGTTGTACTTCATTGTAAAGTGTCACATGAAATACATAAAGTAATTCTACGTTTCTGTATTGCCGTTTACAAAACTATTGATAGAAGGAAATTTTGTTTTGGAATAAAATTATATTTCTGTCAGCTAAGGGATGATAGGACAACGCAGTCCGCTCTCTCCCCATCATCTGACCGTTATGTGAGGTGCAGTCCGCTCTCTCCCCATCATCTGACCGTTATGTGAGGTGCAGTCCGCTCTCTCCCCATCATCTGACCGTTATGTGAGGTGCAGTCCGCTCTCCCCATCATCTGACCGTTATGTGAGGTGCAGTCCGCTCTCTCCCCATCATCTGACCGTTATGTGAGGTGCAGTCCGCTCTCTCCCCATCATCTGACCGTTATGTGAGGTGCAGTCCGCTCTCTCCCCATCATCTGACCGTTATGTGAGGTGCAGTCCGCTCTCCCTCATCATCTGACCGTTATGTGAGGTGCAGTCCGCTCTCTCCCCATCATCTGACCGTTATGTGAGGTGCAGTCCGCTCTCCCCATCATCTGACCGTTATGTGAGGTGCAGTCCGCTCTCCCCGTCATCTGACCGTTATGTGAGGTGCAGTCCGCTCTCCCCATCATCTGACCGTTATGTGAGGTGCAGTCCGCTCTCCCCGTTATCTGACCGTTATGTGAGGTGCAGTCCGCTCTCCCCGTTATCTGACCGTTATGTGAGGTGCAGTCCGCTCTCCCCGTTATCTGACCGTTATGTGAGGTGCAGTCCGCTCTCTCCCCATCATCTGACCCTTATGTGAGGTGCAGTCCGCTCTCCCCGTTATCTGACCGTTATGTGAGGTGCAGTCACCTACTATTCAAGTGTATAAAAACCTGGATTTCTGTTCAATAAACAGTCATTCCTTTGGTTTTTATCCCCACATCCTGTCTGTGTACAATGATTGGAGAAGGGCTGGTATTTATCACTGATTGGAAGCACCCAAGTGGGGTTCCGATGCGTTTCGTCACAGTACTCTATACAATCCTCAGGGTTCTAATACTGAACTCAGTGATAACAAAATATGGAAAATGCAGAGTTATTTCTGACCGTATTCTGTTTGTGGAAATCTGACAGGGAGGCCATTAGTCTATCCAGCTCCAGTGTGGCGGAGGAGGCCGATAATACCCTGCAAGAAAAAACAGGGCCGTTAGGGCATTCCAGTCCACGTTACACCCAATCCTTTATCTTGTGTAGCACATCGTACATGGACAATCCCATGACACACGTCATATGTTATCTGCCCCATAAAACGTCATACATGGACAATCCCATGACACACGTCATATGTTATCTGCCCCCATAACACCTCATACATGGACAATCCCGTGACACATCATATGTTATCTACCTCCATAACACCTCATACATGGACAATCCCATGACACACGTCATATGTTATCTGCCCCCATAACACCTCATACATGGACAATCCCATGACACACGTCATATGTTATCTGCCCCCATAACACCTCATACATGGACAATCCCGTGACACACGTCATATGTTATCTGCCCCCATAACACCTCATACATGGACAATCCAGTGACACACATCATATGTGATCTGCCCCGATAAAACGTCCTACATGGACAATCCCGTGACACACGTCATATGTTATCTGCCCCATAACACCTCATACATGGACAATCCCGTGACACACGTCATATGTTATCTGCCCCCATAAAACGTCATACATGGACAATCCCGTGACACACGTCATATGTTCTCTGCCCCATAACACGTCATACATGGACAATTCCGTGACACACATCATATGTTATCTGCCCCCATAACAACTCATACATGGACAATCCCGTGACACACATCATATGTTATCTGCCCCCATAACACATCATACATGGACAATCCCGTGACACACGTCATGGGGGGTTTTAATATGTTAATTGATCCGGTTATGGATAAACATGAAGACAAAGAAAAATGGATAGCCGCACTCCAAAACCTGATGGGTGGTCTTTTATTCAATAGACAGCATGTACAAAAATAGGGTCACAGCAGTAGAAACAAGGAACAGCCGACGCGTTTCGCACTGGATCAGTGCTTATTCATGGCTAATGAAGCATTAAAACTGTTAGGTATATATAGAACATAGGGTGAACATGTGACCAATCTCCAATGGATAAACATGGAACGCTCCCTACGGATCAAGTGGGGGGAAAAGTACATTTGGGAAGTTTGTTAAGGAGGTTGGATGGGTTGGAGGGCTTATTCATGCTTGACAATACCATTAGTAGTTTGTTTCCCAGGGGGGGGCATCGTACCCTCACCTATGGTATGTAATCTGGAGCCCTATGGGAAACCGCTTAGGATGGAGGGTGCACCTTTACTGGTTGTTGCAGATAGGAGTCAATGATCGAATACCAAAATGATCGAATACCAGAACAACTGGAGGTGTTCCTTGAGGCCCATAGAGAGACACAGATGGGTGGGAGATTATGGGACACTTTTAAGGCACACTTACAGGGAGCCCTGAAATCCACAATCTCTTATATAAAACAGAATAATAGGCAACAAAAGGAAGAAGCAGAATTTATAACTAACAATTCAAATTCTAATCATCAATTCTTGTCAGTATAACGACCACCTGATGGCGAATGCCAAAACGTATTTTTCAAAAATTGCAGAATTTTGAACAGGGAGAACAGCCAAGTAAGTTATTAGCACTTCTAATGAAACGGCGAACTCCCTCCTCAGTAATCCCAAAAATAAAAAGTAGTAGTGGAGAAGAGGTTTGTATGGTAAAGATTTTATGAATACTACATTGCAATGTATACATCAACCTTGATGTGTGTATTCAAACTTCTCATCAGGGGGGCTGCTGGAGGAATCCCCCTCCCTCTTTTCTCACAGCAAACACACTTACACATCCCATGATATTTGAGGCAGATACCACAATAGAATACATATATATATATATATATATATATACACACACACACACAACATTCCAATGTGGCTGTAGCGTGAGTCTGATTAGTACAGATCCTAAGTGGGGTTCTCATTTACCTTGTGCCCCTATTAGAGACACAGTGTGATGTACACATAAGAAGGCCTGGGAAAGGTGGACACAAGGTTTCCAGAGCTCTCCAAGGTAAGCTGAGTTGCACAAACCCCCCACCCAAGTGACTCCTGTCCCACATCTCCCCAGGCAGGAGACTAAAGCAGGAGGAGACCCCAGACGGGTTGACTCCAAAGTTAGTAGTTCCAGTCCCCCAATGCCAGTATTTACACAGTACCCCAAATAAATTGTCCCAAATACAGCATTACTCACCCAGCCAACCTTTGCCTCTCTCAGAGAACATACCCTCAGCTGGGGAGAGGCGTGGATTGGCCTTTCTCCCTGGAGTCCTTTCAGCTGCTGGAAAGAACACAGGGTGGTTGGGCTCACTCTGTCATGCTGTTGGGGATCTGGACCGACTGCCCAGCATCCCTGGGGTATACAGGTGGAGACTGAAGTCCCATCCACCTTCACAGGAAATCCATCCTCTGTTACTTGAGGGCAGAGGCCAGCAGCACCCTGCCCTGATGCCAGCCCTGCTGGGTTACTGAGAGTGGAGACCGCAGTCCCATCTACCAATATCAGCTCAAGCTGCAGTTATGTGCAGAGGTTAGGAGCCCTGTTAGCACTTCAGCTGAGGACCCCACATTATCCACTCTGGCCAAATGTTGGGGAGTCATCATCACCTTCTCACCATGGGCCCCTAGAACTGCTGCAGGTGTGGGGCAGAGGTCTTGGACCCTCTGCCCAGTGGCCAGCGCTTTAGCTGGAGAAGTCTCTGCTAACTCCACAGATGTTGGTGCTGGGCAAAGCCCAGTGAAGTTTGGCCTCGATACCAGCTATTCTGCTGGAAGCTCACCAGGTTGTTCTTCCTCAGCAGAACAGTCTATCAAATCCCCAATCTCTGTAACTGGGGTCTGGGAATAGAGAGTCACCATCTCCTGTCCGTAGAACAAAGAAGAGGTTACTGGTGCTGGGCCGAACTCAATGATGTCTGGCCCTGGTGCCAGCTCTCCTGCTGGGTTGGTGGCATCATTCTGGGGTGCCATCTGCTGCTGGGAAGGGGAGCCGACTGCTCCATCTCCCTTACCCTTATTTGGTTGCTGGGATGGCACCTCCACCCTGGCCTACTGTTGGGAAGGGAGAACGAAAACCTCCTCTCCCTTCTCCCCCTGGATCTTAATCTGCTGCTGGGAAGTGACCATCTCTTTCTCACCCTGGGTTTCCAGAACTGGACCCTCTGTCCAGTTGTCGGCGCTTCAGCTCCACGATGCTGCTGGCAGAAAATCCAATGCCTCTCAGTACTATAGGAGAAAAGCCAACTGCCTCTTCTCTCAGGGAGGCTGAATCTGCTATTGGTGTTGGGCAGAGGCTAGCAGAGCTCTGCCCTGTTGTCAGCTCTTCATCTTTGGAGATGGCAATCTCTGGAGTTTCCACTGCCGATTCTCTGGCATGCTGCTGAACGCATTCTAGCAGTTTCCTGTGTGCCCTTTCCAGATGCTAGTCCTTCCTTAACAAATAGTCCAGATCAGGTTTAAGCTCTGAGACCCCTACAAGACTGAGCATAGCCTCTTTGTGTTCTCGCAGGTCCTCAAGAGTAGGTTCCCCTTCATCGCCAAACACAAAACAATCTGTAAGGATCTCCCACAGCAATCCAGGGCCACCAAAGTCATATCCCTCCGGAGAGCATTCTGTTGTTCCCCCTAAATATTCCTCCTTCGATACCGATTGTCCAGCTTATCTCCTGCTGGACCAGCCTGTCCAACTCCGTCACCCATTGGGGCCGCTCTCCCAGGAATGGCATCCATAACTCCCCTTGGTCACTGGCCTGCTGCTCTGGGGTTGGAAAACACTTGCCCTGGTGTCTACCAGCAACCTGGAGGGCTCCAATCCAGAGTCCTTCCCGAACCTGCTGCCTGAGCTCCAGGTATTCATCCGCAGACACATCCCCTCCTGTGTGTGGGTCGCCCTGTGTCTATTAGGGGAGTCGTTCTCATAGACTCTTGTAGTCGTTTTACTAGGTTGTTTGGAGTGTGTAGAATGTAAATGAGACACTTGTCATTTCTTCCTACGCGTTTTGTTCCCAAAATTCAAGACTCAGGCTATCTTCAAGAAAGACAAGTTAAAGACAAGGCTAGCATAATAACAGCTGGAAACATGGTAATGAGGTATCGGGTCCCTTCCCCCGACCTTCCATAGTGAAGGGTCACTTCCCCATTATTATACAGTTTGAAAAGCCAAGCTAAGCATCGCTCCAAGGAAGTTGGGACTTACTGTCCACAGAAGTAACACCCACTTGTGTATATTAAGTAACATAACTCCACCCCTCTAATTCCTGACATAGAACTTCAGAAATAGACGTAACATACACAGCTAATGCCCTGTACACACCACCGTTTTCATCGGACCAACCGATCGTGTGTGGGCCCCATCAGTTCTTTTTCCCCATCGGTGAAAAAAATAGAACCTGTTTAAAAAAAATTTGTATGGTTAAAAAACGATTTTCTGTGGGGAAATTCATCGGTCAAAAATCCACGCATGCTCATAATCAAGTCGACGCATGCTCGGAAGCATTGAACTTCATTTTTCTCTGCACGTCGTTGTGTTTTACGTCACCGCGTTGGACACGATCGGATTTTTAACCGATGGTGTGTAGGCAAGACTGAAGAAAGTCGGCTATATCGGATATCTGATGAAAAAATGAATTGGTCCGTTTTCATCGGATGAACCGATCGTGTGTACGCGGCATAATGACCGTTCTCTTGTCCTCGGCAACCTTCCAAACTAACATTCCAGAAACTTTTATCACTAAAAAGAATACATTCAAAATCTAGCCGAGTGTGACTGCTGTCCCATGTCCCTACGTTACCTGGCAGTCCCACTTCTCCCAGCCAGGCTTGTGGAACGGCCAGCATTCTTACCACGCCGGCTCCTGTTTACTGCGACTCATCTTGAGTATCGGGGTCCATGACAGGTCCCCCAGGCACATCCAGTAGTGTTCCCTTAAAGGAGCTCCACCAAGAAAAAAAAATCCCAAATGCTGTAAAAAAATTAATAAAACTATTTTTTTGTTTTATACATAGCTGAAGTGCCTGTTGCTAGGCAGATGGTCCTAATCTGCCCCTTCCTGATCCACGCTCCGTCTTCTTTCTTCTCCTCCTTGACTGCCTCCTGTGGAATGGAGGAGGGGTGTCTCAGGAGACATCACCCCAATTCCCTTTGCGCATGCGCAGTAGTAAATCGGACGGCTGCCGGGGAACCGAGACACGAGCGGGCACCCTGGACAGGTAAGTCTCCTTATTAAAAGTCAGCAGCTGCAATGTTAGTACCTGCTGACCTCCTCTTTATCAGGCCACCCTGCAGTCCCCTCCAGGAGCCCCTGTCCTAGCTGGGTCTGTCACAGTCCTTATCTACAAACATTGTACAAGTCATGGAACCCCAGAGGGCTCATTATATACAAACATTGTACAAGTCATGGAACCCCAGGGGCTCATTATCTACAAACATTGTACAAGTCATGGAACCCCAGAGGGCTCATTATCTACAAACATTGTACAAGTCATGGAACCCCAGAGGGCTCATTATATACAAACATTGTACAAGTCATGGAACCCCAGAGGGCTCATTATATACAAACATTGTACAAGTCATGGAACCCCAGAGGGCTCATTATATACAAACATTGTACAAGTCATGGAACCCCAGAGGGCTCATTATATACAAACATTGTACAAGTCATGGAACCCCAGAGGGCTCATTATCTACAAACATTGTACAAGTCATGGAACCCCAGGGGGCTCATTATCTACAAACATTGTACAAGTCATGGAACCCCAGAGGGCTCATTATATACAAACATTGTACAAGTCATGGAACCCCAGGGGCTCATTATCTACAAACATTGTACAAGTCATGGAACCCCAGAGGGCTCATTATCTACAAACATTGTACAAGTCATGGAACCCCAGAGGGCTCATTATCTACAAACATTGTACAAGTCATGGAACCCCAGAGGGCTCATTATCTACAAACATTGTACAAGTCATGGAACCCCAGAGGGCTCATTATCTACAAACATTGTACAAGTCATGGAACCCCAGAGGGCTCATTATCTACAAACATTGTGCAAGTCATGGAACCCCAGAGGGCTCATTATCTACAAACATTGTACAAGTCATGGAACCCCAGGGGGCTCATTATCTACAAACATTGTGCAAGTCATGGAACCCCAGAGGGCTCATTATCTACAAACATTGTACAAGTCATGGAACCCCAGGGGGCTCATTATCTACAAACATTGTACAAGTCATGGAACCCCAGAGGGCTCATTATCTACAAACATTGTACAAGTCATGGAACCCCAGAGGGCTCATTATCTACAAACATTGTACAAGTCATGGAACCCCAGAGGGCTCATTATCTACAAACATTGTACAAGTCATGGAACCCCAGAGGGCTCATTATCTACAAACATTGTACAAGTCATGGAACCCCAGAGGGCTCATTATCTACAAACATTGTACAAGTCATGGAACCCCAGAGGGCTCATTATCTACAAACATTGTACAAGTCATGGAACCCCAGAGGGCTCATTATCTACAAACATTGTACAAGTCATGGAACCCCAGAGGGCTCATTATCTACAAACATTGTACAAGTCATGGAACCCCAGAGGGCTCATTATCTACAAACATTGTACAAGTCATGGAACCCCAGAGGGCTCATTATCTACAAACATTGTACAAGTCATGGAACCCCAGAGGGCTCATTATCTACAAACATTGTACAAGTCATGGAACCCCAGAGGGCTCATTATCTACAAACATTGTACAAGTCATGGAACCCCAGAGGGCTCATTATATACAAACATTGTACAAGTCATGGAACCCCAGAGGGCTCATTATCTACAAACATTGTACAAGTCATGGAACCCCAGAGGGCTCATTATCTACAAACATTGTACAAGTCATGGAACCCCAGAGGGCTCATTATATACAAACATTGTACAAGTCATGGAACCCCAGAGGGCTCATTATCTACAAACATTGTACAAGTCATGGAACCCCAGAGGGCTCATTATCTACAAACATTGTACAAGTCATGGAACCCCAGAGGGCTCATTATCTACAAACATTGTACAAGTCATGGAACCCCAGAGGGCTCATTATCTACAAACATTGTACAAGTCATGGAACCCCAGAGGGCTCATTATATACAAACATTGTACAAGTCATGGAACCCCAGAGGGCTCATTATCTACAAACATTGTACAAGTCATGGAACCCCAGAGGGCTCATTATCTACAAACATTGTACAAGTCATGGAACCCCAGAGGGCTCATTATCTACAAACATTGTACAAGTCATGGAACCCCAGAGGGCTCATTATCTACAAACATTGTACAAGTCATGGAACCCCAGAGGGCTCATTATCTACAAACATTGTACAAGTCATGGAACCCCAGAGGGCTCATTATCTACAAACATTGTACAAGTCATGGAACCCCAGAGGGCTCATTATCTACAAACATTGTGCAAGTCATGGAACCCCAGAGGGCTCATTATCTACAAACATTGTACAAGTCATGGAACCCCAGAGGGCTCATTATCTACAAACATTGTACAAGTCATGGAACCCCAGAGGGCTCATTATCTACAAACATTGTACAAGTCATGGAACCCCAGAGGGCTCATTATCTACAAACATTGTACAAGTCATGGAACCCCAGAGGGCTCATTATCTACAAACATTGTACAAGTCATGGAACCCCAGAGGGCTCATTATCTACAAACATTGTACAAGTCATGGAACCCCAGAGGGCTCATTATCTACAAACATTGTACAAGTCATGGAACCCCAGAGGGCTCATTATCTACAAACATTGTACAAGTCATGGAACCCCAGAGGGCTCATTATCTACAAACATTGTACAAGTCATGGAACCCCAGAGGGCTCATTATCTACAAACATTGTACAAGTCATGGAACCCCAGAGGGCTCATTATCTACAAACATTGTACAAGTCATGGAACCCCAGAGGGCTCATTATCTACAAACATTGTACAAGTCATGGAACCCCAGAGGGCTCATTATCTACAAACATTGTACAAGTCATGGAACCCCAGAGGGCTCATTATATACAAACATTGTACAAGTCATGGAACCCCAGAGGGCTCATTATCTACAAACATTGTACAAGTCATGGAACCCCAGAGGGCTCATTATCTACAAACATTGTACAAGTCATGGAACCCCAGAGGGCTCATCATTCACCTTCTTTCCTCGGCTCTGTCCGTCACTTTCTTATCTCCGGGAGGAAACTGCGACATGATCTCATCTGGGAAGAGAAATAAGGAGATTTGTCAGGGAAATGGAGAATCTACAGAACCCTACAGCCTTGAGGAGGATAACCCTGACACTGGGTGATGGAGGAGGATAACCCTGACACTGGGTGATGGAGGAGGATAACCCGGACACTGGATGATGGAGGAGGATAACCCTGACACAGGATGATGGAGGAGGATAACCCTGACACTGGATGATGGAGGAGGATAACCCTGACACTGGGTGATGGAGGAGGATAACCCTGACACTGGGTGATGGAGGAGGATAACCCTGACACTGGGTGATGGAGGAGGATAACCCGGACACTGGATGATGGAGGAGGATAACCCTGACACAGGATGATGGAGGAGGATAACCCTGACACTGGATGATGGAGGAGGATAGCCCTGACACAGGATGATGGAGGAGGATAACCCTGACACAGGATGATGGAGGAGGATAGCCCGGACACAGGATGATGGAGGAGGATAGCCCGGACACTGGGTGATGGAGGAGGATAGCCCTGACACTGGGTGATGGAGGAGGATAACCCTGACACAGGATGATGGAGGAGGATAGCCCGGACACTGGGTGATGGAGGAGGATAGCCCTGACACTGGGTGATGGAGGAGGATAACCCTGACACAGGATGATGGAGGAGTATAACCCGGACACTGGGTGATGGAGGAGGATAGCCCGGACACTGGGTGATGGAGGAGGATAGCCCGGACACTGGGTGATGGAGGAGGATAGCCCGGACACTGGGTGATGGAGGATAACCCTGACACTGGGTGATGGAGGAGGATAGCCCTGACACTGGGTGATGGAGGAGGATAGCCCGGACACTGGGTGATGGAGGAGGATAGCCCGGACACTGGATGATGGAGGATAACCCTGACACTGGAGGATGGAGGAGGATAGTCCGGACACTGGATGATGGAGGAGGATAGCCCGGACACTGGATGATGGAGGAGGATAGCCCTGACACTGGATGATGGAGGAGGATAGTCCGGACACTGGATGATGGAGGAGGATAGCCCTGACACTGGGTGATGGAGGAGGATAACCCTGACACAGGATGATGGAGGAGGATAACCCTGACACTGGATGATGGAGGAGGATAGCCCTGACACAGGATGATGGAGGAGGATAACCCTGACACAGGATGATGGAGGAGGATAGCCCTGACACTGGGTGATAGAGGAGGATAACCCTGACACTGGATGATGGAGGAGGATAGCCCGGACACTGGGTGATGGAGGAGGATAGCCCTGACACTGGGTGATGGAGGAGGATAACCCTGACACAGGATGATGGAGGAGGATAGCCCGGACACTGGGTGATGGAGGAGGATAGCCCGGACACTGGGTGATGGAGGAGGATAGCCCGGACACTGGGTGATGGAGGAGGATAGCCCGGACACTGGATGATGGAGGATAACCCTGACACTGGGTGATGGAGGAGGATAGCCCTGACACTGGGTGATGGAGGAGGATAGCCCGGACACTGGGTGATGGAGGAGGATAGCCCGGACACTAGATGATGGAGGATAACCCTGACACTGGAGGATGGAGGAGGATAGTCCGGACACTGGATGATGGAGGAGGATAGCCCGGACACTGGATGATGGAGGAGGATAGCCCTGACACTGGATGATGGAGGAGGATAGTCCGGACACTGGATGATGGAGGAGGATAGCCCTGACACTGGGTGATGGAGGAGGATAGCCCTGACACTGGATGATGGAGGAGGATAACCCTGACACTGGATGATGGAGGAGGATAACCCTGACACAGGATGATAGAGGAGGATAACCCTGACACAGGATGATGGAGGAGGATAACCCTGACACAGGATGATGGAGGAGGATAGCCCTGACACTGGATGATGGAGGAGGATAGCCCTGACACAGGATGATGGAGGAGGATAACCCTGACACAGGATGATGGAGGAGGATAACCCTGACACTGGATGATGGAGGAGGATAGCCCTGACACAGGATGATGGAGGAGGATAACCCTGACACAGGATGATAGAGGAGGATAACCCTGACACAGGATGATAGAGGAGGATAACCCTGACACAGGATGATAGAGGAGGATAACCCTGACACAGGATGATGGAGGAGGATAACCCTGACACAGGATGATGGAGGAGGATAGCCCTGACACTGGATGATGGAGGAGGATAGCCCTGACACAGGATGATGGAGGAGGATAACCCTGACACAGGATGATGGAGGAGGATAACCCTGACACTGGATGATGGAGGAGGATAGCCCTGACACAGGATGATGGAGGAGGATAACCCTGACACAGGATGATAGAGGAGGATAACCCTGACACAGGATGATAGAGGAGGATAACCCTGACACAGGATGATAGAGGAGGATAGCCCGGACACTGGGTGATGGAGGAGGATAGCCCTGACACTGGGTGATGGAGGATAGCCCTGACACTGGGTGATGGAGGAGGATAGCCCTGACACTGGGTGATGGAGGAGGATAGCCCTGACACTGGGTGATAGAGGAGGATAGCCCGGACACTGGGTGATGGAGGAGGATAGCCCTGACACTGGGTGATGGAGGATAGCCCTGACACTGGGTGATGGAGGAGGATAGCCCTGACACTGGGTGATGGAGGAGGATAGCCCTGACACTGGGTGATAGAGGAGGATAGCCCGGACACTGGGTGATGGAGGAGGATAGCCCTGACACTGGGTGATGGAGGATAGCCCTGACACTGGGTGATGGAGGATAGCCCTGACACTGGGTGATGGAGGATAGCCCTGACACTGGGTGATGGAGGAGGATAGCCCTGACACTGGGTGATGGAGGAGGATAGCCCTGACACTGGGTGATAGAGGAGGATAGCCCGGACACTGGGTGATGGAGGAGGATAGCCCTGACACTGGGTGATGGAGGATAGCCCTGACACTGGGTGATGGAGGAGGATAGCCCTGACACTGGGTGATGGAGGAGGATAGCCCTGACACTGGGTGATAGAGGAGGATAGCCCGGACACTGGGTGATGGAGGAGGATAGCCCTGACACTGGGTGATGGAGGATAGCCCTGACACTGGGTGATGGAGGATAGCCCTGACACTGGGTGATGGAGGAGGATAGCCCTGACACTGGGTGATGGAGGAGGATAGCCCTGACACTGGGTGATGGAGGAGGATAGCCCTGACACTGGGTGATGGAGGAGGATAGCCCTGACACTGGGTGATGGAGGAGGATAACCCTGACACAGGGTGATGGAGGAGGATAGCCCAGACACTGACATACCGGTGATGTTGAACTGAGTGGCGTTGAGCTCATTGAGTAAGCGATCGAGTTCACACAATCCTCCCCCCACAGCCGAGGAGACGGAGGGCGATCCAAACTTCTTCACCGTGCTGCGGACAGGAAATGGGGGTTACTGCATTTCTTGGAGTGTCACAGAAAGTAATATGGGGGAGGGGTTCATCTCAGGGTCTTACCTGTACAGGTGGGACTTGTCGGCTGTGGAATTCTCCACCTCGGAATATGGAACTGCTGTCTGTGAGAAGAAGATTGTCAGCTCTTTGGACAATCACCAAGGCAGTGGTTGGGCAGAGTAATGAACGTACCTTGGGGTCATAGGGAGGGGGTGAGGGGCGCTGCTGCTGCTCATTGGCCTCATCTCTTTCCGGAGTATCAGTCAGGAGGACGGGGCAGCGGGTCGGAGACGTCACCTGAAGGTCAGCAAGTAACGCATCTAAAGGATGGAAAGCGGTCATTACTACAAGATGAGGCTCCTCGCAACTATTCATAGAGGAACCCACAAGCACTATATCAGTAAGATGAGTAAAAAGATGAAATCTGATTGGTTGCTAGAATAGAGGTGTATACATGAGGGATGGAGAGTTACCTAAATCTTCCATGAGGAGAAGTACCGAGCAGAGTTCACCAGGAGGGGGCGCTCTGTAGATCACCAGAAGGGGCGCTCTGTAGGTCACCAGGAGGGGGCGCTCTGTAGATCACCAGAAGGGGCGCTCTGTAGAGAGATCACCAGGAGGGGGCGCTCTGTAGATCACCAGAAGGGGCGCTCTGTAGAGAGATCACCAGGAGGGGGCGCTCTGTAGAGAGATCACCAGGAGGGGGCGCTCTGTAGATCACCAGAAGGGGCGCTCTGTAGAGAGATCACCAGGAGGGGGCGCTCTGTAGATCACCAGGAGGGGGCGCTCTGTACATCACCAGGAGGGGGCGCTCTGTAGATCACCAGAAGGGGCGCTCTGTAGAGAGATCACCAGGAGGGGGCGCTCTGTAGATCACCAGGAGGGGGCGCTCTGTAGATCACCAGGAGGGGGCGCTCTGTAGATCACCAGGAGGGGGCGCTCTGTAGATCACCAGGAGGGGGCGGTCTGTAGAGAGGTCACCAGGAGGGGTGTTGTAGGGAGACACCAAGCAGCTGGGCCAGCACTGTAAAGAGAAATGTGTCATGGTTAGGTGGAGTATCGGGACTGTGATATAAAAGTGGAACTGGAGACTGAGGATGCCAAGAAAAGGGTCGTTTTAGGATGAGATATAGAGAGTAGGAGTGTAGTGCAGAGGATTGGAGTGTAGTAGGGAGGGTAGCAGAGTATAGTAGGGAGGGTAGTAGGGTGGGTAGCAGAGTACTGACATGCAGCCCGGGTCCGGTGGTCAGAATGAGGGTAGTAGTGTAGTAGGGATGGTAGTAGTGTAGTACAGAGGGTAGTAGAGTGGGTAGTAGTGTAGTAGGAAGGGTAGTACACAGGGTAGTAGTGTAGTAGGGATGGTAGTAGTGTAGTACAGAGGTTAGTAGGGGGGGTAGTACACAGGGTAGTAGGGAGGGTAGTAGTGTAGTAGGGAGGGTAGCAGAGTACTGACATGCAGCCCTGGTCCGGCGGTTGGAATGAGTTTGGTGGGAAGGGTAGTACAGAGGGTAGTAGGGAGGGTAGTAGTGTAGTAGGGATGGTAGTAGTGTAGTACAGAGGGTAGTAGGGTGGGTAGTAGGAAGGGTAGTACACAGGGTAGTAGTGTAGTAGGGATGGTAGTAGTGTAGTACAGAGGGTAGTAGGGGGGGTAGTAGTGTAGTAGGAAGGGTAGTACACAGTGTAGTAGGGAGGGTAGTAGGGAGGGTAGCAGAGTACTGACATGCAGCCCTGGTCCGGCGGTTGGAATGAGTTTGGTGGGAAGGGTAGTACAGAGGGTAGTAGGGAGGGTAGTAGTGTAGTAGGGATGGTAGTAGTGTAGTACAGAGGGTAGTAGGGTGGGTAGTAGGAAGGGTAGTACACAGGGTAGTAGTGTAGTAGGGATGGTAGTAGTGTAGTACAGAGGGTAGTAGGGGGGGTAGTAGTGTAGTAGGAAGGGTAGTACACAGTGTAGTAGGGAGGGTAGTAGGGAGGGTAGCAGAGTACTGACATGCAGCCCTGGTCCGGCGGTTGGAATGAGTTTGGTGGGAAGGGTAGTACAGAGGGTAGTAGAGAGGGTAGTAGTGTAGTAGGGAGGGTAGTACAGAGGGTAGTAGGGAGGGTAGCAGAGTACTGACATGCAGCCCTGGTCCGGCGGTTGGAATGAGTTTGGTGGGAAGGGTAGTACAGAGGGTAGTAGGGAGAGTAGTAGTGTAGTAGGGATGGTAGTAGTGTAGTACAGAGGGTAGTAGGGTGGGTAGTAGTGTAGTAGGAAGGGTAGTACACAGGGTAGTAGTGTAGTAGGGATGGCAGTAGTGTAGTACAGAGGGTAGTAGGGGGGGTAGTAGTGTAGTAGGAAGGGTAGTACACAGTGTAGTAGGGAGGGTAGCAGAGTACTGACATGCAGCCCTGGTCCGGCGGTTGGAATGAGTTTGGTGGGAAGGGTAGTACAGAGGGTAGTAGGGAGGGTAGTAGTGTAGTAGGGAGGGTAGTACAGAGGGTAGTAGGGGGGGTAGTAGTGTAGTAGGAAGGGTAGTACACAGTGTAGTAGGGAGGGTAGTAGGGAGGGTAGCAGAGTACTGACATGCAGCCCTGGTCCGGCGGTTGGAATGAGTTTGGTGGGAAGGGTAGTACAGAGGGTAGTAGGGAGGGTAGTAGTGTAGTAGGGAGGGTAGTACAGAGGGTAGTAGGGAGGGTAGCAGAGTACTGACATGCAGCCCGGGTCCAGCGGTCGGAATGAGGGCTCGGTGGGGTTGCAGGAATGGGGATGGATGTGGATTTGGGAGGTTCCCTCCTCGTCTATTTTTCTCCTTTTATGGGAAACAGAAGTCTGTTCCTCGCTGGAGATATAAACACCGAGAGACAGAAAACCGCACATGTCTGACAGTGAGAGAGCAGGAAGACCCCCCCCCCCTCATCCACTCACTCTGTGTCTGAAATAAGAACTATCTGTGTGTCCTCTTTCTCCCCGTGCTCTATTTCTCCATGTCTGTGCTCTGTCTGTCGCCATGTCTACTCTCTGTGTCCGTGTCTGCTCTCTGTCTGTCGCTATATCTGCACTCTGTCTGTCTCTGTGTCTGCGCTCTATTTCTCCGTGTCTGCGCTCTGTCTGTCTCTGTGTCTGCGCTCTATTTCTCCGTGTCTGCGCTCTGTCTGTCTCTGTGTCTGCGCTCTATTTCTCCGTGTCTGCACTCTGTCTGTCTCTGTGTCTGCGCTCTATTTCTCCGTGTCTGCACTCTGTCTCTGTGTCTGCGCTCTATTTCTCCGTGTCTGCACTCTGTCTCTGTGTCTGCGCTCTATTTCTCCGTGTCTGCACTCTGTCTCTGTGTCTGCGCTCTATTTCTCCGTGTCTGCACTCTGTCTCTGTGTCTGCGCTCTATTTCTCCATGTCTGTGCTCTGTCTGTCGCCATGTCTACTCTCTGTGTCCGTGTCTGCTCTCTGTCTGTCGCTATATCTGCACTCTGTCTGTCTCTGTGTCTGCGCTCTATTTCTCCGTGTCTGCGCTCTGTCTGTCTCTGTGTCTGCGCTCTATTTCTCTGTGTCTGCGCTCTGTCTGTCTCTGTGTCTGCGCTCTATTTCTCCGTGTCTGCACTCTGTCTCTGTGTCTGCGCTCTATTTCTCCGTGTCTGCACTCTGTCTCTGTGTCTGCGCTCTATTTCTCCGTGTCTGTGCTCTGTCTGTAGCCATCTCTGCTCTCTGTGTCCGTGTCTGCGCTCTGTCTGTCGCCGTGTCTGCGCTCTGTCTGTCGCCGTGTCTGCGCTCTGTCTGTCGCCGTGTCTGCGCTCTGTCTGTCGCCGTGTCTGCGCTCTGTCTGTCGCCGTGTCTGCGCTCTGTCTGTCGCCCTGTCTGCGCTCTGTCTGTCGCCCTGTCTGCGCTCTGTCTGTCGCCCTGTCTGCGCTCTGTCTGTCGCCCTGTCTGCGCTCTGTCTGTCGCCCTGTCTGCGCTCTATTTCTCCATGTCTGTGCTCTGTCTGTCGCCATGTCTACTCTCTGTGTCCGTGTCTGCTCTCTGTCTGTCGCCGTGTCTGCGCTCTGTCTGTGTCTGCGCTCTGTCTGTGTCTGCGCTCTGTCTGTGTCTGCGCTCTGTCTGTGTCTGCGCTCTGTCTGTGTCTGCGCTCTGTCTGTCGCCGTGTCTGCGCTCTGTCTGTGTCTGCGCTCTGTCTGTGTCTGCGCTCTGTCTGTGTCTGCGCTCTGTCTGTGTCTGCGCTCTGTCTGTGTCTGCGCTCTGTCTGTCGCCGTGTCTGCGCTCTGTCTGTGTCTGCGCTCTGTCTGTGTCTGCGCTCTGTCTGTGTCTGCGCTCTGTCTGTGTCTGCGCTCTGTCTGTGTCTGCGCTCTGTCTGTCGCCGTGTCTGCGCTCTGTCTGTGTCTGCGCTCTGTCTGTGTCTGCGCTCTGTCTGTGTCTGCGCTCTGTCTGTGTCTGCGCTCTGTCTGTCGCCGTGTCTGCGCTCTGTCTGTGTCTGCGCTCTGTCTGTGTCTGCGCTCTGTCTGTGTCTGCGCTCTGTCTGTCGCCCTGTCTGCGCTCTATTTCTCCATGTCTGTGCTCTGTCTGTCGCCATGTCTACTCTCTGTGTCCGTGTCTGCTCTCTGTCTGTCGCCGTGTCTGCGCTCTGTCTGTCGCCGTGTCTGCGCTCTGTCTGTGTCTGCGCTCTGTCTGTCGCCCTGTCTGCGCTCTGTCTGTCGCCGTGTCTGCGCTCTGTCTGTGTCTGCGCTCTGTCTGTGTCTGCGCTCTGTCTGTGTCTGCGCTCTGTCTGTGTCTGCGCTCTGTCTGTCGCCCTGTCTGCGCTCTGTCTGTCGCCGTGTCTGCGCTCTGTCTGTGTCTGCGCTCTGTCTGTGTCTGCGCTCTGTCTGTCGCCCTGTCTGCGCTCTGTCTGTGTCTGCGCTCTGTCTGTGTCTGCGCTCTGTCTGTCGCCGTGTCTGCGCTCTGTCTGTGTCTGCGCTCTGTCTGTGTCTGCGCTCTGTCTGTGTCTGCGCTCTGTCTGTGTCTGCGCTCTGTCTGTCGCCCTGTCTGCGCTCTGTCTGTCGCCGTGTCTGCGCTCTGTCTGTGTCTGCGCTCTGTCTGTGTCTGCGCTCTGTCTGTGTCTGCGCTCTGTCTGTGTCTGCGCTCTGTCTGTGTCTGCGCTCTGTCTGTGTCTGCGCTCTGTCTGTCGCCCTGTCTGCGCTCTGTCTGTCGCCGTGTCTGCGCTCTGTCTGTGTCTGCGCTCTGTCTGTCGCCCTGTCTGCGCTCTGTCTGTCGCCCTGTCTGCGCTCTGTCTGTCGCCCTGTATGCGCTCTGTCTGTCGCCCTGTCTGCGCTCTGTCTGTCGCCCTGTCTGCGCTCTGTCTGTCGCCCTGTCTGCGCTCTGTCTGTCGCCCTGTCTGCGCTCTGTCTGTCGCCCTGTCTGCGCTCTGTCTGTCGCCCTGTCTGCGCTCTGTCTGTCGCCCTGTCTGCGCTCTGTCTGTCGCCCTGTCTGCGCTCTGTCTGTCGCCCTGTCTGCGCTCTGTCTGTCGCCCTGTCTGCGCTCTGTCTGTCGCCCTGTCTGCGCTCTGTCTGTCGCCCTGTCTGCGCTCTGTCTGTCGCCCTGTCTGCGCTCTGTCTGTCGCCCTGTCTGCGCTCTGTCTGTCGCCCTGTCTGCGCTCTGTCTGTCGCCCTGTCTGGTAAAATAATTGGTAAAAGTTCAGGTCTGGTGTGTATTTTAAGGGGAACTCCACCCCAAATTAAAAAAAAAATGGTGTTCCCCCCTAATATCCACACCAGACCCCTTATCCGAGCACTTTGACCTGGCCGGCCGCAGAAAAGAGGGGGGACAGAGTGCAGCCCCCCCTCTCCTGAACCGCACCAGGGCACATGCCCTCAACATTGAGAGGATGCTTTGGGGTGCCCATCCCCACAACCCTTGACCAATGGATCTCATCGCTGGACCAACTGGCCGTCGCTGGACCAATCACCCGGCGCTGGATAAAAGACAGCGCTGGAGCACGGAGCAGCATCGATCGTCTATTTTCACTGCTGGATTTTTATTTGGTTTAATTTAAAAAAAAAAATTGTTCTACGTTTTTTTTTTCAGACAACTATTACTTACACTTCCTTCGTGAAATGGTAGGGGTACAGTGTACCCCATTACCATTTAACACAGGGGGGGGGCCATGATCTGGGGGTCCCCTTTGTTAAAGGGGTCTTCCAGATTCTGATAAGCCCCCTGCCCACATACCCCCACAACCACCGGGCAAGGCTTGTGGGGATGAGACCCTTGTCCCCATCAACATGGGGACAAGGTGCTTTGGGGGGCACCCCAAAGCACCCTCCCAATGTTGAGGGCATGTGGCCTGGTGCGCACTCTGTCCCCCCCTTTTTTCTGCGGCCGGCCAGGTCAACGTGCTCGGATAAGGGGTCTGGTGTGGATTTTAGGGGGGAACTCCACGCCATTTTTATTTGGGGTGGAGTTCCCCTTAAAATCCACACCAGACCTGAAGGGTCTGGTTATGGATATTTGGGGGGAACCCCACGTCATTTTTTTTTTAATTGACGGCGGGGTTCCCCTTAATATCCATACCAGAACTAAAGGGTCTGGTTATTGAATTTGGGGGGACCCCCGCGCATTTTTTTTTTTTTTTACTAAAAGTCCGTGTCCCATTCACTTCAATGGGGTTCGGGTTCGGTTTCCCGAACCCGAACTTTTTTTTTTAAAGTTTGGGGCCGAACCCGAACATCCAGGTGTCCGCTCAACTCTAATTATTAACCCTGACCACTACACTGCACACCGACCACTACACTGCACATTGACCACAACACACCCCACTGACCACTACACTACACACTGACCACTCACCATCAGGGCACAGCACATCAGGTTACAGAGCCCAGCACATTAGGGTACAGGGCACAGCACACATCAGGGTACAGGGCACAGCACATCAGAGCACAGCACAACAGGCCACATCAGGGTACAAGACATGGCATGGCACATCAGGACAAGGCACTTGGCACATCAGGGTAAAGGACACAGCAAATAAGGGTACAGAGCCCAGTACATTTGGGTACATGGGGCACATCAGGGTATGTGGGGCATATCAGAGCACATGGGCCACATCAGGGTACATGCGGCACATCAGGGTACATGCGGTATGTGGCAAACCTAGCCACTTCTGGAAAGCTGGACATTACATGTTAAAAGGTTGTCTGTATTATATGCTATGTATTCTGCTGGGTCTCATGTGGGCATAGTAATTGGTATGCTGGCAGCTGTAAGCCACTAGCATTCAAGTACTTAGTTTTATGTTGCCCAATCAGTGTTCGGCAGTTTTAAACCGAACTCCCACAACACATAACCCCAAACCCCAGCTATCAACCGACTTTTCCCTCATGCAGCAGTGCCTGATGGGAGAATTATCCAAACTGTTAAGTTCCCCATCTGGTCCTCCCTGTATTACCCCTGTTAAATCTATTTGGCTGTTTGGAAACCCCTTGCATGGGGAATTATATAAATATGGAAGCCTGTGAATAAAAAGTCAGTTGACTCTCAGAGCTGTGTGTTGTCCGGTTACTGGGGAGATTTGGGACATTGCCTTACTTTTCAATGCTGACTGTGGATTTACCATGGTTACCAGTGGAGATCGTGGAGTTTAATATTGTACTCCGCTACAATTGGTGGCAAGCGACGGGATCCAACCTTACAGCCGATAAGCGCAATTCGTGCAATGTGAACTACCAATGTAAATGGAGACGGATTATTCTATGCTAAAGCGGCAGACATTAAAGGAACTGCTAGAAGCCAGGGGTAAGGTAGCCAGCAACAAATCCAAAGCTGTACTAACTGCCGAGCTGATGGAGGGAGACAGAGCCCGCAGTGCTACACCACCAGCAGCCATGGAAGAAACCCTCTACCAGAGAGAAATGAGGACCAGGCTGGAATTTTTGCCACAGCCTATATCAGATGCCATGCTGCACTTGGTAATGGCGAATGTGCAGGAGTACGTGATGGCACACAGTCCGCAGTATACACAATCTCGAGCAGAATCCACTACTGGGTCACTCTACAACCAGGTAAAACCCAAAATTCCCTATCATGCCTTTAAAATGTTTTGCGAGGAGAAGGATGAGATTGATGGATATTTACAGGATTTTGAGAGACTGTGTGATTTACATGACTTGGAACGGACGGTATGGGTCCCATTGCTAGCAGACAAGCTGGCAGGTCGGGCAGCAGAAGCATATCGCGCTGTACCCAGTGAGGACAGCAAGGATTATGATAAAGTGAAGCGAGCGATATTAGAGAGATACGCCATTACTCCAGAGGCATACCGGCGCAAGTTTAGAAACCTGCGCAAACCAGAAAAGGATTCACATGCTGAATGGGCACACAAGCTGGACCAAGCTTCCCAAGGGTGGATACAAGCCAGCCAAGCCACTACTATGGAGGAACTGAGACAGTTAATGCAGTTGGAGCAATTCTTCAACGGTTTGTCCCCAGAGGCACAAGAATGGGTGCGAGACAGGAAACCTCTCACCCTAACCGAAGCGGCTCGATTAGCGGATCAGCATTTTGATGCGAGGAGACATCATGGGCCCCTAACCAAGAGTTATCCTCGACCCATGGGACCACCCAGTACTCTACCACCCCCCGCTCTCACAGCCTCCCCTTTTCGTCAATCCCAAGGGACTTTACCACCACCCTCCAGATATAACGGACGTGCCAACATCTAATGCCACACCTGCAAACAGTGGGGACATATGGCACGCGAGTGCACCCAAAACCGGGGCAGACCCGCCTGGAACCAAGGCCGACCGAACCCGGCACCAAGGGCTGCTGCCCATCATTATCAACGGGAGCCGGCCACTCAAGAGATGTTGAGCATTCCAGCGGAAGAACCCCTGGGAATCTTGCATGAGGTGATGACAGTCCGAGCCACGGATAACCGGCAGCATCATCGACAGCCAGTGACCTTGGAGGGGAAAGAAGTCCAGGGACTTCGGGATTCAGGAGCTACTTTAACCTTGATAGCACCCCATTTGGTCCCTAAATCTCGGCACACACTGGCGGATCAGTGGCAGTACGAGTGGCAGGGGGAGCAGTGTACCGACTACCCATTGCCAAAGTACATTTGGATTGGGGTGTGGGAGGGGGGACGGTAGAAGTGGGCCTCATGCAAAATTTACCAGCAGATGTTATGCTGGGAAATGACTTGGGCCAGATGACCTCTGCTTTTGTACCCCAGGCCCCATACCAGGAAGCCCATCCAGTGACCACACGGCAACAGGCTCGCACCACGGTTCCACCGACACACTCTGAGGCTCCGGTAAGAGACCATGACCCCCACACGACACGTATGTCCTGGGATCCCCCGACTAAGTTTGAGGCCGAGGTGAGGTCAGACCCCACGCTGCAGGGACAGGGTACACGCTGACCAGGCTGGGCTAAAGGGGGAGCGGTACACCTGGGAGAAAGGGCTACTTTACTGTATTGCTGAAAGAGGAGTGGGAGGGTCGGCCACAGTAACGACTAAACAGTTAGTGGTTCCCCAGAAGTATAGGCAAGAACTGCTTCGGATTGCCCACGACATTCCCCTGTCTGGGCATCTGGGGATGACACGTACCCGATACAGGTTGACCCACGCTTTCTTCTGGCCAGGGATCTCCAAGGATGTGAGGCAATACTGCACCTCCTGTGACATTTGCCAGCGAGTAGGCAAGCGAGGTGACCGCCACAAAGCCAAGTTATGTCCTCTTCCCATTATTGAAGAACCCTTCAGTAGGGTGGCCGTAGATATAGTGGGGCCCTTACCAAAACCCAGTCCCTCCGGGAAAAGATATATTTTAACTGTAGTGGACTATGCCACCCGGTACCCCGAGGCTATAGCCCTCACCAACATTCATGCCAAAATTGTGGCAGAGGCCTTAATGAAAATATTTTCCAGGGTGGGGTTTCCCCAAGAAATCATATCCGATAGAGGCACCCAGTTCACCGCCGAGGTAACCCAACAACTATGGAAGATATGTGGCATTAAGCCAATAGTAAATTCGGCGTACCACCCCCAGTCCAATGGTCTATGCGAAAGGTTTAATGGTACGCTGAAGCAGATGCTCCGTACATTTGGAGAGGCTCAAAAAAAGACTGGGAGCGCTTTCTACCCCATCTGTTCTTCGCTTATAGAGAGGTACCGCAAGAGTCAACAGGGTTTTCCCCTTTTGAATTACTGTTTGGGAGAAGGGTGCGAGGGCCACTAGACCTAATTAGAGAACATTGGGAGGGGAAGAGTAGCCCAGACGGAACCCCTATTGTATCCTACGTACTGGAGTTCAGGGACTGTCTGGAGACGCTAACCCAGGCTGTGCGCACCAACCTCCGGGCGGCCCAACAACGTCAGCGCCGCTGGTACGATAGGGGAGCCAGAGACCGCAGCTTTCAGGTGGGACCAAAGGTTTTGATTTTAAAACCGGTCCGCACAGACAAGCTGCAGGCCATCTGGCAAGGCCCATACCAGGTGGTGGAACAGAGATGTGACACCACCTATGTGATTGGCCCCTGCTCAGGGGTAGGGGAGAGACGCATGTTCCACGTGAATATGCTCAAACCATACCATGAGAGGATAGAGGACGTGGCCGCCATATGCGCTTCCGCCTCGGAGGATCAGGAGAATCTGCCACTACCTGACCTCTTAGAACAGGAGGGACAGACGGAGCCCTCCAAGGGGGTTCAGCTGGGGGAGCGGCTAAGCCCTCAGGAGCGTGCCCAGGTACAAGAGCTGATTGTAGCTAAGAAAGCTACCTTCTCCAATTTACCTGGGTACACTCCGCTGGCCACTCACCGAGTCGAGACCCCGGGACAGCTACCTATGCGGCAAACCCCATATCGTGTCCCTGAAGCAGTCAGGACGCATATGAAGACTGAGATTGACGAGATGTTGCAGCTGGGGGTTATCGAACCTTCCGATAGCCCCTGGGCATCGCCAGTAGTGCTGGTACCAAAGAAGGATGGCACGACACGTTTCTGTGTCGACTACCGGAGGCTAAATGACAAAACGGTGTCTGATGCCTATCCGATGCCCCGGATAGACGAGCTGCTGGATAAGATGGCACGGGGCCGGTATCTCACTACCATAGATTTATGTAAGGGATACTGGCAGATTCCACTGGCCGAGGAGGCCATCCCCAAGTCGGCGTTTGTCACCCCGTTTGGCCTGTATCAATTTCAGGTCATGCCATTCGGGATGAAGAACGCTCCGGCAACTTTTCAGCGGATGGTCGATCGGTTATTGGACGGATTCCAGGAATACGCATGTGCCTATTTAGACGACATCGCCATAATTAGCCAGACCTGGGCAGAGCACCTACAACACATAGGGGCCATTCTAGATCGTATTGGAGAGGCAGGGTTAACACTGAAACCCAGCAAGTGTCATATAGGGATGGCCGAAGTGCAGTACTTGGGCCACCGGGTGGGGAGCGGGCGACAAAAACCCGAACCAGCTAAAGTTGAAGCCATAGCTAAATGGCCCACCCCCAGGACGAAAACCCAAGTGCTAGCGTTTCTAGGTACTGCGGGGTACTATAGAAAATTCGTACCCAATTATAGTGCCCTGGCCAAACCCTTGACTGACTTGACACGCAAGAACCTGCCCCGACAGGTTGTCTGGGCCCCAGAGTGTGATCAGGCATTCCAACAACTAAAGACTGCTCTAACTAATGCCCCTGTACTTGCTGCTCCTGATCCAACTAAAAGATTCCTTGTCCATACGGACGCTTCAATGTTTGGATTGGGAGCAGTGCTGAGCCAAGTGGGAGCCGATGGCGGAGAACACCCAGTAGCTTACGTGAGCCGAAAGTTATTGCCACGAGAAGTAAGCTACGCCGCCATTGAGAAGGAATGCCTGGCCGTGGTGTGGGCCCTCAAAAAGTTGCAGCCGTATTTGTATGGACAACCTTTTTCGCTACTCACAGATCACAGCCGTTGGTGTGGCTAAACCGTGTGGCGGGAGACAATGCCCGGCTGCTGCGCTGGAGTTTGGCGCTGCAGCCGTTTGACTTTACAATCCACTACCGACCAGGGAAGCAAAACGGTAACGCCGACGGGTTATCTAGACAAACTGAACTTGAAAAGTGATCTGTGAAAGTACACCCCCGGACATCCCCAAGCCGATCTGTTGGGATCAGACTGTGTATGCCGGCTTGGTTCTGGGGGAGCATTGTGGCTAACCTAGCCACTTCTAGAACGCTGGACGTTACATGTCGGGGGGTTGTCTGTATTATATGCTATGTATTCTGCTGGGTCTTATGTGGGCATAGTAATTCATATGCTGGCAGCTGTAAGCCACTAGCATTCAAGTACTTAGTTTTATGTTGCCCAATCAGTGTTCGGCAGTTTTAAACCGAACTCCCACAATAGATAAGCCCAGACCCCAGCTATCAACCGACTTTTCCCTCATGCAGCAATGCCTGATGGGAGAATTATCCAAACTGTTAAGTTCCCCATCTGGTCCTCCCTGTATTACCCCTGTTAAATCTATTTGGCTGTTTGGAAACCCCTTGCATGGGGAATTATATAAATATGGAAGCCTGTGAATAAAAAGTCAGTTGACTCTCAGAGCTGTGTGTTGTCCGGTTACTGGGGGAGATTTGGGACATTGCCTTACATTTCAATGCTGACTGTGGATTTTCCATTGGTTACCAGTGGAGATCGTGGAGTTTAATATTGTACTCCGCTACACGGTACATCACCCACATTAGGGTACATGCGGCACATCAGAGCACATGGGGCACAATCGGGGTACATGTGCACATCCGGGTACATGCGGCACATCAGAGCACATGGGGCACAATCGGGGTACATGTGCACATCAGGGTACATGCGGCACATCAGGGTACATGCGGTATATCACCCACATCAGGGTACATGCGGTATATCAGAGCACATGGGGCACAATCGGGGTACATGTGCACATCAGGGTACATGCGGCACATCAGAGCACATGGGGCACAATCGGGGTACATGTGCACATCAGGGTACATGGGGCATATCAGGGTACATGCGGCACATCAGGGTACATGGGGCACATCAGGGTACATGGGGCACATCAGGGTATGTGGGGCATATCAGGGTACATGCGGCACATCAGGGTACATGCGGTACATCACCCACATCAGGGTACATGCGGTACATCACCCACATCAGGGTGCATGGGGCACAATCGGGGGAAACCCTTCAGGGTACATGGGGCACATGTTGTGGAAATGTAATGAAGATGTATTTAATATGTATTGTCTTAATAGCACCCATTGTTGGTTCTCCCGCAGCCCGCTCTAAAGAGCTGACTGGGGCAGATTGAGACTGGTTGAGATACACTTCCTGATTTGGAGAAGGGTGTTTGTGGAGTGGGGGTGTCGGCCAGCGAAAGGGCCCCTGTGTCATGCAGAGATATTCACCTGTGCAATGCGTCCACTCTGCAAACGCTTTGTCGGTTTAGCTGGTGTGCGCTCTTGTCATCTCTCGGTACCTGATCAACACTGTTTTGTGATGTGAATGTACACCTGCAGATAAGCTCCCCTCATCAGGAACTGTGTTCATTGGTTATTGTATTGTTACTGTATCGTATTGTTATTGTATTATTACTGTATTGTTGTTGAATGTGCTGTGTCGTTATTGTATGTATCCCTTTCGGAAGGGTTATCCTATATTGTCCCATCCATATATGGGCATTTGCTGTGTCAAGCCAACATGCTGTGACATCACTTCTTATGGTCACATGCTGTGATCTCCTCCAATCAGCTGTGGTCTGTGAAGGCTTTTCTTCTAATAAAAAGACTATGTGTGGGCGTCGCCAGTCTGGTGAGGATGTCGAGATGAGAACAAGATGGTTTTGATGATGTATTATTGTATGAATGGTGAGTGAAACTTTTAGCTTAAAGATGGATTGTTTCTGTAACGGTATGGCCCGTGGCACCCAGAGGCTCTTGAAGGGTGTGGGGTACTCCTGTTTCAGCTTCACCAATGAGTCTTGTGTCTAGGGTCATCCTATGTCCAATAGGGGCATAGAATGACTAAGAAATGATATCTCGGATTACATGAGATGGGACATTAATGATAATTCATGTATTGCAGGATATCTTGAAATATTACAGGCGGTTAATTCTTAACCCCAACAGGTCAATAGGACAGTGATTCATTCAATGTGGAACAAAGCTAATTAAGTCTGCTACTGTCATGTAAACAAGCCTTAGCCTGGCTTCTAAAGACCTTTTCATTGTGTGATGCTAATTAACACTGTATTGTGTGAAAATTCTATTGATGATAGATGTGGAATGTGAATTTAGTGCCCCCCTACTTTCTGCTCTGACCCAGGTTGATTTGTGGTAAATTTGGGCTGCTGTCAGTCCTGAATTGTTGTGTGGGTCATTCTATGCTCCAGGGATGCAGCCTCATCTCTGGGCAGCAGGTGGCGGCAGAGGGTTTCAGGCAGAGCCACTTTTCCCCAGCAGCCAATTGGAGGAGTGCTGGGGAGGGGTATATCTGTGGCAGACGCCATTTTCCGGTGTTCTTCGTGGGTTCCTGGTTCGAGGTGTGGCACCCACCTTCAGGGTGTGCACACATCACGGGCCCCGTCATTATGGCCCACCTGGCCTGGGCCCGTGCTACGCGAAGTCCCAAACTCTGGGCCCTCATGGCTCAGAGCAACTAAAATTGCAAAGGGGCCCCAGTGACTTACTGAGTCCCCACACTCCAGCAGTGATCGGGTCCGCATGTCCCACGGCCACGGAGCGACCCACGGCTGGGCACTTTTATTACTTTTATTACTGGTTGTTGATTCTGAACTCAACGGGTTAATTGTAGAGTGACTCCTTCATACTGTTAGATGCTAATGTCATCACCTCCAGCCATCTGTCTGTTCTCTGTGCTAATTGACCCTGCTATTGTGTGAAGATGTCCTGTGTTTACACTTATGATCATGTGTATTGTATAGCAGGTGAGCGAGGAGACGTGACGTCTAGCTTGAAAAGGTCATATCTATGAGTCGCCTAGTCTGGGTAAATGATTAGTTAATTAGCTCATGTTAATTTATGTTCTGGTTACCTCCTCTAACTGTATATAAGGTTGTATTCTTGGTTCTATTAAACACTCCATGTTCAGCACACAGACAAGTCTCATCTCATGAATGAATGAATGAAAAACCTATATAGCGCGGCACATGCAAACTAAATCGCCTCTGGGCTTGAGAGCACACAACGGGACACCAGTGGCGATCAATCACCTGTCCTACATGGTGTTCATCAGCACACAAGACCTCAGAAAAGGAACCCCGCACGTGGCACCATATGAAGTCATTTTATATGTTTTTATGGACACTATCCATACGGGAGAGACATTGAGGATTCTTGAGCCACTGAAGGGAAAGGTTTCCGACGTCCAGCTGTTGCGATCTCTTACAGGAGATCAGTGGAGTCGGTAAGGAGACCTGATATCAGAGGTGGAGGAATCTTTCCTATAGGATCACATCACTTTCTTTGGGTGTTTAACCGTTTGCAGTAACCTTAGATCAATTTACTGGAGAATATTTATGTATTGTGACTTTTGGAACAGTTTTCATTCTTTCTTCCATCGTGGTTTACCTCATTGATACTTATATGTGTATCAGTCTGTTTCACATACAGAATCTCTAACACTTATTTTACTAATCAATTGTTTGCTGATTGATTTTTGTCTAATAACCATCACTTGTCACATACAAGTTATTATTACTTTGCAGCGCAGCCATTATGTTTCCATATAGTTATGCTATAGTTCTCGTGAACACAGATCTGTCCGCTCTGAGTCATTTAATGCCAACCCCAAGAAGTGGCCAGTCCCCTGGCAAGGCATAAAACAAACATCGCTGTGTCCACAGGAAGATTTTCGTTCCACCGGTCTTCCACCAACGTCTGTATGTGCGAATACACTCACATGAGCGCACTACAGCAAAACCGACATTGGGGGACATCTGACAACTTACATTTATAAAAATGTCCACAACAGTCCTTCTTTTATTGTTATATGCTCCCATGTGTCCCCCGATGCAGCTTGATCTTTTTATGGACTGTAAGGACTGATTAATAAGGAACACACGGCTTGATATGTAGACTCTGCTCTTCAGGAGCATGACTTATAAGGACGACATGACATGGTGAGCTGTAGTAATCGCGGATTGGTCTGAGATCCTCTTTGTCTTCTACGTGGGTTGGGCTTCAGGGTGTCTCATCTCATCGAGGAGGATGTGGTCATCTGCTCGGGCTATGGTCACGCATCCAATCAGGCAACAGGAGCGCTCATCACGACATAGAAATAAAAACAACGACATGAGTATATATATATTCCTACTTCCTTTAACCACAATCCGCTATAAAATAAAAAGTTAAATCCCCAAAGTTTCCCAGACCCTTCAAAAGTACTCCCAACCTTCACTTCGCTATAGCTCTGGCTTTGCCTTGCAGGGATCTAAAACCTTATCCATATGGGCCTGAACTCTGTCACCAGTATTCCCGATGCAGGTATAACAATCTTTACTTATGAATTCCTAGAAACCCCCCTTGGACTGTGAGAACTTCCTTGTAGCTTCAACAGTTACATGAAACATTTCATCCTCAATGGATGAGAATCGTTCAATTGTATTATAAGCTCAAGCCCCGCCACCTTGTACATGCAGGAAACCATGCCCAGACCTGGTCGGGGTTGGTGAACGATTCCCTTCTAGCTGTCCCTACCATTCTTATCTTCCTTTGTGCCATCAGATCTTCACGATCGGCAGCAACATAAGATGCTGGGACAGCTTCACCACCACGCATGAATCTCTTGCATTGGGGGATTACCTTATAAGCTGTAGATCCGCATAAGCACCGAACTAAAGTTCAAACACTTGTGGACTACCTATTTGTCCTGATACCCAACCGACAAGTGGCACCAGGTTGAGAAGAATGAAAACCGATTACCGTGTCAGGGTCCAGGAGGGACTCCTGAACCCTGTGAAGTTCATGTTGCAGTGATCGCACCCACCCCATCACCCAAGAATGAGAGTGACAGCTGATAGGAGTAAGATCCTGGTTTTGGTTGACCTCCTAACAAACCTTATGACAATAACCCAGACATCAGGGCTGTGGTCACCGCATAACCTGTGCGTGGCTTACCATCACCTGTAATCGCTTACCGTCGCCTGTACCTGGAACCATTGACAGGTTCTTAGCATCTCAGATGGGAACCTACTTCACCAGACTGCTGCTTGCCGATTCAAATTCTATCAAAGAAAGAGTCTTGGCACAAACTTGATTAGAATTAGAAAGATTGGTGTTACTAGTTTGAAAAACTGTCACTTTTACATTTATTTAACCCCCCCCTTTTCTTCCTCATTACAGACTGAAGGAAGAAATGCGTGGTGCAGGAAAAAAGGAAACAATGAAATAGCCTAGGATACTTCCACGTCCTTAGACTCGTATTTATCCATGTGTACAGCTGTCTACATACACCTGCTCTCTATGTACAAACACTTCCAGAGACTCCTTGGACCTGAAAAACACTTATAAGCAGAAATCATTACTCCATCCTTCATATTTATCCTGCAGAGAATGGCAAACAAACATGACATTCCTGTAAATTGTCAATGACATCCTTTCAAAACCAATTCAAACAAAAACCCTCTGTAACCCTTACTTTACCCGTTCCTACAAAAATACAACAGCCGTGACGCGTCGGAGGATCGCCGCGGTAAGTTCGAACATATTCGCGTTACTACATACAAACATTCAGATACAGAAACTATGAATATCTCTCCCACATTTGTAACGAATTGAACCGTGACAGACTGAGATTCTCCTATGTCTAGGGTCACCATATGTCCACTAGGGCGACAAAGAATCATAATTCATGTATTACAGAAGATGGAACATTAATAATAATTCATATTGCAGGTGATTTCATGTGGACCAGAGTGACTCATCTCTCTGTGTAACAGACTATTGAAATGTTAAGTGAGGTTGGCTCTTCAATGTGAAAGACACATTCTGTTGAAAAGGTGTTAATTGCAAGAAAGACTCTTTCATTGTGTGAAGCTCTCTGTTTACACTATTGTGTTATTCTAAAGGTTAATTGAATTCTATTGATACAAGAATATATTAGTGCCCAGGTGTGATAGTATTTGGTTTTGATGTCATTATCTCAAGGAATGTATCGGTCAGTATCGGGGTCAAATTGTCTGTCTAGAATAATGTGATTGAGGTTCCTGATATGTGTGAAGATTATCTGATTGTGTATTATTCAAGGTTAATTGAACTTTATTGATGATGCGGTGCCCAGATGTCTAGCTACGGATTAGAATTAGCCCCAGTGTGAATATGGGGGTGGAGATGGCATTGTCCTGTGATTGGCTGTAACATCTTGTACTGTATAAAAAGCAAGCTAAGATACCATTAAAGTGTTCATATCTTTGGAAGCAAGTACAGAGCAGTAGTCTCGTCTTGATTATGGGAATTGATATGGATCATGTATGCAGTATTGTCGGAGTGTGTCGGATAAGCTTGTCCTGGTTGGATGGAAGGTCGTAAACGTTGGTGACCGTTACAGTTTCCAAAACCCCCAAAAAAAAAAAGCCATAATTCTGCCTTTACTCTTTCAGCAATAGAAGAAAATACAATGGAAAAATATGAGAGCAGCTCCAGAACCTTCCATAGACCAGCCATACAAAGTTCAATCAAAGAGCATGAGAACTTTAACTATAGTGCCTCCTCTAAGGATCACCAAAGCTTGTACTACACCTCCATCCACACCTATCATTACAGATTTCTGAAGCCACATCTGAACTATTGTATTTATCTGCCTAAGTACGCGCATCAGCGTATAGCGCGCACCCCTAATCTGAACATGAAATTCCTTTACGTACAGTTTTGGTGTCTTGCCCGGCGTCCGTCTGCGGCCATCGTGGTGTCCTCCCCGCTGTGTTTCTTAGCCGATCCCCGCGCTGTGTTTGAACCACTCCACCAACATATACCAAGAGCAGTACACTCGGCCCCTCTGGCGTAAAGGATGTACAGGACGTGACTGCGAGCATAGCCGAGCCTTGCTGAGTGTACCCGAGTGTACTGCGCTCGGTATATGTCGGCGGCTCAGTTCAAACACAGTGCGGTAAGCGAGTATCAGCGTATATCGCGCACCCACGATTTTAAGGGCAAAAAAGTGCGCGGTATATGCCGATAAATACGGTACATCCAAGGTATCTTTATTTTGAGGTCTCATACCTCCAGCAAGGAGTACCTTCCAAAGGAGTACACCTTACTGTACCCTCTGACCACCTATGTCATTCTTTAAGGGGTCTCATGTCCGGAGCCCCAAACTCAGACCTCATGTGCAGTGCAGCTTTCTGACTGGTGCACTGCATGGACGGCACATTTGCCCATGACGATTTGAATCGCTTTTATGGCAAATTCTGCATCCAGAGAACCCTGCTCTTTATTTTAGGAGCGGTTATGGTTTGCGCCTTGATTACCATAAACGACCCCTGTATCCCGATTATTCTACATGGCCTCAGCGGGGCTTTTAGCGTACTACTCCTCACGTTAAGCCATAACGTGTTAGTCAGACAACCTACAAAGCACCACGAAATCCTCCACTATTCAAAAGGTTATGGCTTCTTTCTACCCGCATATAGGATGTTACAACAATAAAGGTGATGCCCCCCTGTTTGCTCTCACATACTACTCTCTACCCAAAACTGTATTACAGTATAAAACTTCACAAAAACAACTGGAACAAAATATAAAACACTCTTATAAAACACCAAAATGTTTCCCATTGTCCTTCCAAGTGCAAATCTCTTTGCTCATCTTTCAGAAGACCCCAAGCTACTCCCACCAACTTCCTGTGGATAAATAAAATGCTGACAATAACTTCATGTTTCTTGCTCAGCTCCCAAAAAAACAAACTAGTTTATTTACATTTCAATGTACAGGAAGGGGAGGGCCTAGCCCCATCACCTTGTCTATCAAGTCATCAAAAAAATCCATGGCTAAAGATTATATATATATTTTTTAACAATTTAAAAAACTTTTGTGAAAAGAACCGATAGAACAAACCCCCAATTGCAAATGGGAGCAAATGCCCCCTGATCCAAACATCCCCTGGAAGTCAAACCACAAGTCTCGAGACCCAAATACAAAACTCCTGCAAAAAGATGGCTCAAGGAGTTCAACCAAACCAGCCCCCCCCCCCTAATTGCAGGCTATATAATACAAGCTTCAAAAAAACAATAAATTGCCCTCTGGGAAACTCCCAAATATTTAATTTATAGTGCCACTTTGTGTTGGTCTAGCACAGGGGTCTCCAAACCCCGGCCCGCGGGCCACATCCGGCCCGCGTGTGCGTTCTATCCGGCCCGCCCGCAGCTGTCAGGTCCTGCAACCAAAGCCGCACAACCGCCCACGCTGTCACATCGTGCTATTTGATTGGCTGCTTGGACCGCCGATGTCCCGGCAACCAGTGACAGCCAGTGATGTCACAGCGCGGCACCTCCCCTCTTCCCGCCCGCTGTTTGAAATTTCGATTCTTCCACGTGTGTAGCAGCGGGCGGGAGTCGGGAGAAGAGGAGCAGAAGCCGTCCACAGCGGAGCGGAGGCAAGTGTTGCACAACGCGTGGCTGGGGAGACAAGCTGCGGGGGAGACAAGCTGCTGGGGACACATACTGCTGGGGGCACAAACTGCTGGGGAGACATGCTGCTGGGGTCACAAACTGCTGGGGACACATACTGCTGGGGGCACAAACTGCTGGGGAGACATGCTGCTGGGGACACATACTGCTGGGGGCACAAACTGCTGGGGAGACAAGCTGCTGGGGACACATACTGCTGGGGGCACAAACTGCTGGGGAGACATGCTGCTGGGGTCACAAACTGCTGGGGGCACAAACTGCTGGGGAGACAAGCTGCTGGGGACACATACTGCTGGGGGCACAAACTGCTGGGGAGACATGCTGCTGGGGTCACAAACTGCTGGGGACACATACTGCTGGGGGCACAAACTGCTGGGGAGACATGCTGCTGGGGACACATACTGCTGGGGGCACAAACTGCTGGGGAGACAAGCTGCTGGGGACACATACTGCTGGGGGCACAAACTGCTGGGGAGACATGCTGCTGGGGACACATACTGCTGGGGGCACAAACTGCTGGGGAGACAAGCTGCTGGGGACACATACTGCTGGGGGCACAAACTGCTGGGGAGACATGCTGCTGGGGTCACAAACTGCTGGGGACACATTCTGCTGGGGGCACAAACTGCTGGGGAGACATGCTGCTGGGGACACATACTGCTGGGGGCACAAACTGCTGGGGAGACATGCTGCTGGGGACACATACTGCTGGGGGCACAAACTGCTGGGGAGACATGCTGCTGGGGTCACAAACTGCTGGGGACACATACTGCTGGGGGCACAAACTGCTGGGGAGACATGCTGCTGGGGACACATACTGCTGGGGGCACAAACTGCTGGGGAGACATGCTGCTGGGGACACATACTGCTGGGGGCACAAACTGCTGGGGAGACATGCTGCTGGGGACACATGCTGCTGGGGTCACAAACTGCTGGGGACACAAACTGCTGGGGACACAAACTGCTGGGGAGACATGCTGCTGGGGTCACAAACTGCTGGGGACACAAACTGCTGGGGAGACATGCTGCTGGGGTCACAAACTGCTGGGGTCACAAACTGCTGGGGTCACAAACTGCTGGGGACACAAACTGCTGGGGAGACATGCTGCTGGGGTCACAAACTGCTGGGGACACATTCTGATGGGGACACAAGCTAATGGTGACACATTCTGATGGGGACACAAGCTAATGGTGACACATTCTGATGGGGACACAAGCTAATGGTGACACATTCTGATGGGGACACAAGCTAATGGTGACACATGCTGATGGGGACACAAGCTAATGGGGACACATGCTGCTGGGGACACATGCTGATGGGGACACATTCTGATGGTGACACATGCTGATGGGGACACAAGCTAATGGTGACACATGCTAATGGGGACACATGCTGCTGGGGACACATGCTGCTGGGGACACATGCTGATGGTGACACATTCTGATGGGGACACATTCTGATGGGGACACATGCTAATGGGGACACATTTTGATGGGGACACATTTTGATGGGGACACATTTTGATGGGGACACAAGCTAATGGTGACACAAACTGCTGGGGACACAAGCTAATGGGGACACATGCTGATGGGGACACATGCTGATGGGGACACATTCTGATGGGGACACATGCTGATGGGGACACATGCTAATGGGGACACATGCTAATGGGGACACAAGCTAATGGGGACACATTTTGATGGGGACACATGCTGATGGGGACATTGCTGTTCTAATGGAGACACTGCTGATGGGGACATTGCTGTTCTGATGGAGATACCGCTGATGAGGACACGGGTGTCCCCGTCTATGGTGTCCCCATCATTGGTGTCCCCATCAGCACAGAAATGTCCCCATCAGAGGTGTCCCCATCAGCGATGGAGACACTGCTGATGGGGACATTGCTGGGGACACCGCTGATTGGCACGCTGCTGATGGGGACATGGGTGTCCACATCAATGGTGTCCCCATCAGGATAGCAATGTCCCCATCAGAGGTGACCACATCAGCACAGCAATGTCCCCATCAGAGGTGACCACATCACCGGTGATGGGGACACTGCTGACAGGGACATTGCTGTGCTGATGGGGACGTTGCGTTGGACACTGCTGATGGGGACACTGCTGTGCTGATGGGGACATTGCTGGGGACACCACTGATGGGGACACGGGTATCCCCATCAATGGTGTCCCCATCAGCGGTGACCCCATCATCGGTTTCCACATCAGCACAGCAATGTCCCCATCAGCGGCGTCCCCATCGGCGATGATAGGGACGCTGCTAATGGGGACACTGCTGATGTGAACATTGCTGTGCTGATGGGGACATTGCTGGGGACACCGCTGATTGGCACACTGCTGATGGGGACAAGGGTGTCCCCATCAATGGTGTCCCCATCAGTACAGCAATGTCCCCATCAGCGCTGATGGGGAAATTGCTGTTCTGATGGAGACACCGCTGATAGGGACACCGGTGTCCCCATCAGCGGCGTCCCCAACAGCAGTGTCCCCATCAGCAGCGGCCCCATCAGTGGTGTCCCCATCAGCTGCTAATGGGCACACTGCTGATGGGGACTCCGCTGATGGGGACATTGCTGTGGTGATGCTGACATTGCTGTTCTGATGGGGACATTGCTGTGCTGATGGTGACACCGCTGATAGGGACACGGGTGTCCCCATCAATGGTGTCCCCATCAGCACAGCAGCGGCCCCATCAGTGGTGTCCTCATTAGCGATGATGGGGACGCTGCTGATGGGGACTCCGCTGATGGGGACTCCGCTGATGGGGACATTGCTGTACTGATGGGAATATTGTTTTTCTGATGGGGACATTGCTGTGCTCATGGAAATATTGTTTTTCTGATGGGGATATTGCTTTTCTGATGGGGACATTGCTTTTCTGATGGGGACATTGCTTTTCTGATGGGGACATTGCTTTTCTGATGGGGATATTGCTTTTCTGATGGGGATATTGCTTTTCTGATGGGGATATTGCTTTTCTGATGGGGACATTGCTTTTCTGATGGGGATATTGCTTTTCTGATGGGGACATTGCTTTTCTGATGGGGATATTGCTTTTCTGATGGGGACATTGCTTTTCTGATGGGGACATTGCTTTTCTGATGGGGATATTGCTTTTCTGATGGGGACATTGCTGTTCTGATGGGGACATTGCTGTTCTGATGGGGACATTGCTGTTCTGATAGGGACACGGGTGTCCCCATCAATGGTGTCCCCATCAGCATAGCAATGTCCCCATCAGCAGCGGCCCCATCAGTGGTGTCCTCATCAGCGATGATGGGGACGCTGCTGATGGGGACTCCGCTGATGGGGACATTGCTGTACTGATGGGAATATTGTTTTTCTGATGGGGACATTGCTGTTCTAAAGGGGACATTGCTGTTCTGATGGGGACATTGCTGTTCTGATGGGGACACCGCTGATAGGGACACGGGTGTCCCCATCAATGGCGTCCATATCAGCAGCGGCCCCATCAGTGGTGTCCTCATCAGTGATGATGGGGACGCTGCTCATGGGGACTCCGCTGATGGGGACATTGCTGTGCTGATAGGAATATTGTTTTTTTGATGGGGACATTGCTTTTCTGGTGGGGACATTGCTTTTCTGATGGGGACATTGCTTTTCTGATGGGGACACCGCTGATAGGGACACGGGTGTCCCAATCAATGGTGTCCCCATCAGCGGCGTCCCCATCAGCAGCGGCCTCAGCGATGATGGGGACACTGCTGATGGGGACTCTGCTGATGGGGACATTGCTGTGCTGATGGGAATATTGTTTTTCTGTTGGGAATATTGCTTTTGTGATGGGGACATTGCTGTGGATGCTGTGGTGATGGGGACACTGCTGTGGTGATGGGGACACTGCTGTGGTGATGGGGACACTGCTGTGGTGATGGGGACACTGCTGTGGTGATGGGGACACTGCTGTGGTGATGGGGACACTGCTGTGGTGAGGGGACACGGCTGTGGTGATGGGGACACGGCTGTGGTGATGGGGACATGGCTGTGGTGACGGGGACATGGCTGGGGACACTGCTGATGGGGACACTGCTGATGGGGACACTGCTGATGGGGAGTCTCTAACGAGGGACACAGGCGTGTGGAAGGCTCTGATGGGGACACAGGCATGTGGAAGGCTCTGATGGGGACACCGCTGATGGGGAGTCTCTAACAAGGGACACAGGCGTGTGGAAGGCTCTGATGGGGACACAGGCGTGTGGAAGGCTCTGATGGGGACACCGCTGATGGGGAGTCTCTAACAAGGGACACAGGCATGTGGAAGGCTCTGATGGGGACACCGCTGATGGGGAGTCTCTAACAAGGGACACAGGCGTGTGGAAGGCTCTGATGGGGACACAGGCGTGTGGAAGGCTCTGATGGGGACACAGGCATGTGGAAGGCTCTGATGGGGACACCGCTGATGGGGAGTCTCTAACAAGGGACACAGGCGTGTGGAAGGCTCTGATGGGGACACAGGCGTGTGGAAGGCTCTGATGGGGACACAGGCGTGTGGAAGTCTCTGATGGGGACACAGGCGTGTGGAAGGCTCTGATGAGGACACAGGCGTGTGGAAGGCTCTGATGAGGACACAGGCGTGTGGAAGGCTCTGATGGGAACATAGGCGTGTGGAAGGCTCTGATGAGGACACAGGCATGTGGAAGGCTCTGATGAGGACACAGGCGTGTGGAAGGCTCCGATGGGAACACAGGCGTGTGGAAGGCTCCGATGGGAACACAGGCGGGTGGAAGGCTCCGATGAAGATTCAGACGTGTGGAAGGCTCCAATGGGGACACAGGCGTGTGGAAGGCTCCGATCAAGATTCGGACGTGTGGAAGGCTCCAATGGGGACACAGGCGTGTGGAAGGCTCCGATGAAGATTCGGACGTGTGGAAGGCTCTGATGGGGACACAGGTGTGTGGAAGGCTTTGATGGGAACACAGGCGTGTGAAAGGCTCTGATGGGGACACAGGCATGTGAAAGGCTCTGATGGGGACACAGGCATGTGAAAGGCTCTGATGGGGACACAGGCATGTGAAAGGCTCTGATGGGGACACAGGCGTGTGAAAGGCTCTGATGGGGACACAGGCGTGTGAAAGGCTCTGATGGGGACACAGGCGTGTGAAAGGCTCTGATGAGGACACAGGCGTGTGGAAGGCTCTGATGAGGACACAGGCGCGTGAAAGGCTATGATGATTTTGCAGATGTGTGGAAGGCTCCGAGGGGGACTTGGACATGTGCAAGGCTCTGATGGGGACACAGGCGCGTAAAAGGCTATGATGAGGTCGTAGATGTGTGGAAGGCTCTGATGGGGACACAGGCGTGTGCAAGGCTCTGATGGGGACGCAGGCGTGTGGAAGACTCTGATGGGGACGCAGGCGTGTGGAAGACTCTGATGGGGACGCAGGCGTGTGGAAAGCTCTGATGGGGACGCAGGCGTGTGGACGGCTCTGATAGAGACACAGGCGTGTGGACGACTCTGATGGGGACACAGATGTGTGGAAGGCTATGATGAGGTCGCAGACGTGTGGAAGACTCTGATGGGGACACAGATGTGATCTGAGGTACAGATATAAAGGGGATCTGAAGGGCGGCACAGACATAAGGGGGGACTATGATAAGGACTCTGATGTAAGCGTAAACTCTCAAATCTTTTCCTTGTTCAGATATCCCCTTCAGTTATGGAAGGAAAAAAGAAAAGGAAAGTGGACAGCGAATGCCGCCTATTTAATGAACAATGGAATTTAAAGTACTTTTTTGTACAAGCAGGCGATAAAGCTTCATGTCTCATATGCAATGAAACTGTTGCAGTTTTGAAGGAGTACAATTTGCGTCGGCACTATGAGACAAAACACGAGCAAAGTTATTCTAAATTCACAGGAACACAGCGTTCGGAAAAATTTCAATCGATGCAACGCAATTTGCTTTCCCAAAAAGCTCTATTTACGCAAAAGAAAAGTGAAAATGAAGCTTTAACTCGGGCCAGTTATAAAGTTGCTTATGCCTTGGCTAAAAGAGGAAAACCATTCACTGACGGAGAGCTTATCAAGGAGTGTATGATGGAAGCAGTGGAAGAGTTATGCCCAGAGAAAGCAAATTTGTTCAAAACTATAAGTCTTGCACCAAATACTGTTGCTCGTAGAATTGACGATATAGGAAGCAATATAGTTAAACAAATTGCAGAAAAAGCAAAAAATGTTCTTGTGTATTCTCTCGCACTTGATGAGTCAACTGATGTGTGTGATACATCACAACTTTTAGTGTTCATTCGTGGTGTCGACAACGAATTTGATGTCACACAAGAGTTAGCATCAGTGCATAGCATGCACAGCACAGTAACTGGAGAAGACATCTTCAAAGAACTGCAAAAAACTGTGACAGAATATAACCTGGAGTGGAATAAACTGCAATGCGTGACAATTGATGGAGGAAAAAACATGTCTGGGGCGAAGAAAGGTTTAGTTGGACAAATAACAAAAACTTGCGAGGTTGGTGGATTCTCAAAGCCCATGTTCCTGCATTGCATTATCCATCAGCAAGCATTGTGTGGAAAATATCTGGATATGTCTTGTGTTCTGAAACCTGTTGTTTCAGTAGTAAATTTTATTCGATCTCATGGGCTTAATCATCGCCAGTTTCGTGATTTTCTAAAAGAAATTGACTCAAAGTACGTTGACTTGACCTACTACACAGCAGTTCGATGGCTTAGTTGTGGAACAGTTCTATCACGCTTCTTTCACCTCAGAGAAGAAATTAATTCATTTCTAACAGAAAAAAATCGACCCGACCCACTTTTGTCAGACACTGACTGGCTTTGGAAATTGGCATTTTTTGCAGATTTGACAGACCATATGAATCAGCTGAATCTGAAATTGCAAGGTGAAACCAATTTGATTTGTGACCTATTTGTGCATGTCAAGTCATTCAGGGCAAAACTCATGCTTTTTGAAGGACAGCTGAAAGACCATAATTTGGTTCATTTCCCATGTTGTGAAAAATTTCATAAAGAGAGCAAAACAGAATTTCCTTCTTCATTTGCAACTGTAATTATTCAGGGCTTGCAAAAACAATTTCAGGAGCGATTTTCTGATCTTGATGGTCGAGCAGGTGATATAAAACTGTTTCAAAATCCATTTGACTGCAATGTTGAAACACTCCCAAGTCAGTTTCAATTGGAAATTATTGACCTACAATCAAATGACATGCTGAAAGACAAATATAAAGAAGGAAATTTGATCCAATTTTATAAATGTTTGCAGCCTGAGCAGTTTCCAAATTTGAAGCAATTTGCTCGTAGACTTGTTTCAGTCTTTGGTACAACATACCTGTGTGAACAAACATTTTCAAAAATGAAGTATGTCAAGTCCAAATATCGAGCAAATTTATCAGATGATCATTTGAAGTCCATTCTAATAATTGGATCCTCAAGCTTGAAACCTCAGTACAGTGACATTTTGAAATTAAAAAATCAGCTCCATTGTTCACATTGAATTTGTAAACATGTTTTGTTTTGTGAACCTGAAGCACAAAATTCTTTGCATTATGTTTTGCTGTTTACACAAAATTGCCAGATCTGTGTTGAAAGTTGCAGACTGATTTTATTTTTCTTCGACTCATATTAAAAGGCCCAAGTTTATTTTGAATGTGTTTGCGTTGTTTTGCTAAAGTTTTTTCTCTTGTTCTCAGTCATATCATGCCGATTACAAAAACGATCCATGTAAAATATATACATTTAATGCATAACTGATTTTTTTTCCCCCGGCCCCCGAATACTTGTAAAATTTACAATGTGGCCCTCCTGTTGAAAAGTTTGGAGACCCCTGGTCTAGCACATAAAATCCATTTACGTTTTTGGTTTTGTAAAATGACAAAATGTGGAACATTTCAAGGGGTATGAATACTTTTTCAAGGCACTGTATGTTGTGATCCTTGGATGAGAGGAATCTTGCGACTCCAGAAAGGAGGAAGCTCTAGGAGGACACTGGTGACTTGGAGTGATGGAGTTTATCAGATCTAATAATAAGAGATCATATATGAATGCCTTGTTGTATGATCTCCAATCTTCGATGTTATAAATTGGAAGGAGCAAACAAAGGAGTGCCTTTGGAAATTTTCCGATCAGTGAACATGAGCTGTGACATCAGTGAATGGACTTACCAATTATTGAGGCAATACACATACCAGCCTGGTCAGGGAAACAAAGTTCACAAATGTTTGTCATTTCTTGGAATAACTGAAAATCGGTATTTGTGATACTAATACGTGTAACGACATTCCACCATCAGGTAATAAAAATGCACAAATTATTGTAATTTGTTAAGGAAACTGTATTTGGTTAATTTTATATTATTTTTCATAAGCTTTGGTTTTTATTTCACCAAAAACCTTTAATATAGGATGCATCCAAAACTATGGTGCCAAAAAGAGTTATAGGTTGTCAAAGAGAGCATGGCAGGAGCTGTTTGCTTATAGAATGTCTCTCTCTAATTGAATGTTATATGGGAAGGGGGTGGGTAGAATCACTTCTCAAGATTTATTTAGCCGTGTGAGGGATTTAAAGGGGTTGTAAAGGTAATTTTTTCCCCCTAAATAGTTTCCTTTCCCTTCCATTTTGCTTTTAAATTTCCCTATTTCTTATGAGAAATCCTCACTTCCTGTTCTACTGTCTGCAACTACACACAGTAATGCAAGGCTTTCTCCCTGGTGTGGAGAAAGCCTCTTGAGGGGGCGAACAGGAGTGTCAGGACACCCACTAACACACAGACAGTTCTTTTCTATATCTACAAAGTAGAGTGTGTCCTGACTTGCTTGCCTGCCCCCTCCCCCCTTAAGAGGCTTTCTCCACACCAGGGAGAAAGCCTTGCATTACTGTGTGGAGTTACAGTCAGAGGAACAGGAAGTGAGGATTTCTCAGAAGAAATACGGACATATAAAAAGGAAAATGGAAGGATGAGGTAAGTGAATGAGGACTGCACTAAGGGAAAGGAAGCTATCTAGGAAAACTTTTTTTTACCTTTACAACCCCTTTAAGTTTAAATTATGGAGTTTTGTAAACAATGTATTTTAGATAGAATAGTGAAACCTGACCATTGTCATGGAGACAAAGCGATGAGAAAGCCAACAGTTGTCACCAGAGCAGGAAGAGGTCCTCCGATGGAAACGTTCCAGTCACGCCAGAGCAGGAAGAGGTCCTCCGATGGAAACGTTCCAGTCACGCCAGAGCAGGAAGAGGTCCTCCGATGGAAACGTTCCAGTCACGCCAGAGCAGGAAGAGGTCCTCCGATGGAAACGTTCCAGTCACGCCAGAGCAGGAAGAGGTCCTCCGATGGAAACGTTCCAGTCACGCCAGAGCAGGAAGAGGTCCTCCGATGGAAACGTTCCAGTCACGCCAGAGCAGGAAGAGGTCCTCCGATGGAAACGTTCCAGTCACGCCAGAGCAGGAAGAGGTCCTCCGATGGAAACGTTCCAGTCACGCCAGAGCAGGAAGAGGTCCTCCGATGGAAACGTTCCAGTCACGCCAGAGCAGGAAGAGGTCCTCCGATGGAAACGTTCCAGTCACGCCAGAGCAGGAAGAGGTCCTCCGATGGAAACGTTCCAGTCACGCCAGAGCAGGAAGAGGTCCTCCGATGGAAACGTTCCAGTCACGCCAGAGCAGGAAGAGGTCCTCCTATGGAAACGTTCCAGTCACGCCAGAGCAGGAAGAGGTCCTCCTATGGAAACGTTCCAGTCACGCCAGAGCAGGAAGAGGTCCTCCTATGGAAACGTTCCAGTCACGCCAGAGCAGGAAGAGGTCCTCTGATGGAAACGTTCCAGTGACACCAGAGCAGGAGGAAGTCTTCCGATGGAAACGTTCCAGTCTCACCAGAGCAGGAAGAGGTCCTCCGATGGAAACGTTCCAGTGACACCAGAGCAGGAGGAGGTCCTCCGATGGAAACGTTCCAGTGACACCAGAGCAGGAGGAAGTCTTCCCATGAAACTTGTCAAGTTTTTAACATCTGGCAAGTGTGGAACTGAGAGGGGAGCACGAGCGTTATTAATTTCTCTGCACAGAAGTTGGAATCAATTTTCTGCAATCTACACAAATCACTTTGGAAAGCCACTTATAAAAAGGACATTCCAAATTTGTTATATAGGTTTGCAATTTCCTCACTGCCGCTATGTGGATTATAATTTTTACATTAGCTCCTTATATTATAAATCACAGTAAAACCTTGGTTTGAGAGAGTTTTGCAAGACAAGCAAAACGTTTCAATAAAATTTGCCTTGATATGATATGAGTAACGTCATGTCACAACTAAGTATAAAAAAAAGGAGAGGAGCCTCCAAGTGTAGCAATATGGTTACATTTAATGAAGGGACATTTAGCAACTTATTGCTACACTTAGAGGCGCCTCTTCTTCTTTATACCCTGTAAAAAAAAACATGTTTCTGGAATGAATTATACTCGCAATCCAAGGTTTTACACACACACACACACACACACACTATATATATATATATATATATTTATTTAATGAATCAATCGTTGAATATTATTGATTTTCTGTTATATACCAGCGCTTTTTACTTTTTTGACTAGCACTTTTGGAAAAACCCAGCTCCCCATGCTATGTCTAAGTCACCTTGTGTCTATTAGGGGCACAGGGTGACTGGAAAAAAAATGGACAGCTGTTTAATGGACAATGAGACTGTTGGTTACTTAAAATAGAACAGTAATATTCATCCACAATATCTCCCAGGATATACAGTGCTGTGAAAAAGTAATTGCCCCCTCCCATGGTGAATCATGAATGAACTGTGATTAACCATGTTGGAAAGCCAAGTTAAATTTTACTTGCCACACCCAGGCCTGATTACTGCCAGACCTGTTGAATCAAGAAATCACATAAATAGAAGCCAACAGTGAAGCATGCCAACAGATCACAAAAAGCCACACATCATCCCACAATCTAAAAAAAAAAAAAAAATCAAGAACAGATTAGAAACAAAGTAATGTGCATGTAGCGGTCTAGGAAGGGTTTCAAAGCCATTTCTAAGACTTTGGAACTCCAGTGAACCCCATGGATAGCTATTACCCACAAATAGAGATAACTTGGAACTGTGGTGAACCTTCCCAGGAGTGGCTGGCCTGCAAAAACGACTCTAAGAGCACAACGAGGACTCATCCAGGAGCTCCTAAAAGAACCCAGAACATCTAAAGATCTGCAGGTCCCCCTTGCCTCAGGTAAGATCAGTGTTCATAATTCACCAATAAGAGACATCCATGAGAGAGTTCCAAGGCCAAAGTCACTGCTGACCAAAAAGAACACAAAGGTTCCTCTCACATTTACAAAAAAACATCCGGATTATCCCCACGACTTTCAGGCAAACATTTTGTGGACTGGTGAGACAAAATGTAACTTTTTGGAAGGTGTCGGTCCCGTTACACCCAACATAAACCGAATACAGCATTTCATACCAAGAACATCATCCCAACATTCAGACATGGCGGGGGTAGTTAACTCGAAGTCGGCAAGGCTGTTCTGCAATGTGACATCCGAGTCATCCTAGTGGATGGGATTAGCCATGGGTCAGCCCAAGCTCGTTAGCTAAACTATTGTGTGATGTTTTGGGTAAATATCTGGGTTATTGTGTATGTGGGGACTGACATCCTTTTCAAGTGTATAAAAAGGCTGTATACTTGTCCAATAAATCATTCCATGTTCAAGCTGTGTAACTGAGCTAGTCTCACCTGGTTCTTAGTTACAATATATGGGCTGTAATATCTGATGTTCAGACTGAAGGAAGCAATTTACTGATGGAAGCACTCAAGCGGAGTGCGACCGGGTTCCGTGACATTGGTGGCAAGCGGTGGGATCCTTCCTGCAGTCGGGGACATCCAAACCTCCACCAGGGTCTAAGGTCCGGATAGCAGAAGAGGCGAGATACACATACCAGCCGCCACAGAGGAGGAATTCGGAAGGAGGTTGCAAGTGATGCAGATACAGCACAGAGGACCAGTATCAGAACAGGTCTTGCTGGGATGGTACGAGTCAATCGGCTAGGAAGTCTGGAAGGAAACGCTAGTCAGTGAGCAGCCACCAGGGTAAAATGCTCCCCTCCACCCAAGAAAGGTACTGGTCGCAATATGGATTGCAGGTGCATCTCTGGGTGCTCACCCCCCCCCCCCCCCAATTCTCCCTGGAAGCTATACCCCTCTCTGGGCTTTATACCCCCCTCTTAACCCTCTCCGAGCACTATAACCCCTCATCCAATCCCTCTTCAGCACTCAAATTCAAATCCTACCTGTCTCTGGGTGCTACACCCTTCACCCGCTGTGGTACTCTGCTCTTATTCCTACCCCGCCCTGAGCACTATGCCCCTCACTATAGCCCTCCCAGGGAACTATACCCCTCACCTCATCATTCTCTGTAGTATTCTGCTCCTCTTCCTACCCCTCCCCGGGTGCTATACCTCTCACCCTAAATTCTTTCATTATCATAATATACTTCAAGACTTCTAGTGCCGTTCCCATTTCCCTGGACTCCAATCTATATGCTTTCATTCTCTAGATACAGTGGGAAAGGAATATGACATTTTTCCCACATCTTTCCCTCTCCTAGGAGCTGAATTATCATCTATACAACACCTTCTTGCTGCCAAGTCTCACTTACCTCTTCTATCAGTTTTCTTTAATTTCAAGCATTTTTTTCCTGACAGGACTCTCATTCTTAGTGCTTCATGTCTTGGTTTATGCTAATGGTCTACGTCGTCTATGTTCTGTTTGTACAGCACATGAGTAGATTGCGAACACCACATAAATGCAGAATGATGACAAACCAGTTAGATGCTACACACGTTTATTTCACACCCAATATGGGTTGCTCAGCATTGGATTGTGGACGTGGTCCAAAGAACAGCACACTCAGGGGTAGAGACTATGTTCTGAATTCAATCATGGACTGGGCCAGTAGAATATGGGCACTCAGGGGTAGAGACTATGTTCTGAATTCAATCATGGACTGGGCCAGTAGAATATGGGCACTCAGGGGTAGAGACTATGTTCTGAATTCAATCATGGACTGGGCCAGTAGAATATGGGCACTCGGAGGCAGGGACTATGCTATGAATTCAATCATGGACTGGGCCAGTAGAATATGGGCACTCAGGGGTAGAGACTATGTTCTGAATTCAATCATGGACTGGGCCAGTAGAATATGGGCACTCAGAGGCAGGGACTATGCTATGAATTCAATCATGGACTGGGCCAGTAGAATATGGGCACTCGGAGGTAGAGACTATGCTCGGAATTCAATCATGGACTGGGCCAGTAGAATATGGGCACTCAGAGGCAGGGACTATGCTATGAATTCAATCATGGACTGGGCCAGTAGAATATGGGCACTCGGAGGTAGGAACTGTGCTCAGGAGAATGTGAGGCCTTGCAGGGTAGGGATGTCAACAACCCCCCCCCCCCTTTTAGAAAGGAATCCAAGGGGTACCAAAACTGGTTAATTTAGTTCTAGAGGAGGCCACCCTACTTTTGGTTGTCTGCTCTACTTTGCATTTTTAAAAGATTATACATGATTATTAGAGCTGCACGATTCTGGCCAAAAATCTGAATCAGTTTTTTTGCTTAGAATAAAGATCGCGATTCTCGCAGCATAAAATCTTTCACATTATACAAAAAAAATTGGGATAACTTTACTGATTTTTTTTAATTCATTAAGGTAATTTTTTCCCAAAAAATAATAATATATATATTTGGGGGTTCCAAGTAATTTTCTAGCAAAAAAATATATTTTAAACTTGAAACAACAAATGTCAGAATTTTTTTTTGGTGTTTAAGGGGTTAAACTTTCCTAATTTACATAAAAAAGTTAATTCCTTTGATGGAAAAGACAAATTGTTACAATGTTTAGACTTCCACTGATAAAGAATGTAAAACTGCCCAGGTTTTTGGGGAGAGCAGAGGATTCTCGGCATACAAAAGATCGGGAAATACTTTGCCAAGATCACAACAGGGGAAACGTTGCGATAACAATTCTTGGCGATTAATCGTGGCGCTCTAATGTTTATTAATGATTATAGTGCACAATTTCTGCCTAGAGGAAACATATCGATCATTACTGATTACAGAAGTATTGCCTGATTGAGGGGTGTAAGGAAAGGGGGGGGGGGGGGGACCATGTGAACGTGGCTGATCTATGGGACTTGAAGCCATCCATGGTCAGTCTCTTCTCTGAAGTACATCCTCCAAATGTCGGGACAGCTTCTGCTTGTCCTGCGCCTGTTCACATAACTGAAAAAGGGTACGTGCCCGTCTCTGAGGTGGGTGCAGTCTTTTTAGAAGGTACATACAACAATCTCTTCTGAGCTGGGCACACTCGTGCATCTCTGCAAAGTTATAAACTGAGGGGAGGCGGTCCAGAGTCAGCAGAGAGTCTCGCACCAGGTTTTCCAGAACGCACTGTAGACCAGGTAAGAGAAATTGTCCAGCTGCAGCCAATGTGGAAGACAGAGGTGACTGGACCAGATCTTGTTCTGGTTCCATCTGCTGCAAGTTCTTCAAAGTAGGACACAATGAGTCTTGGGAGCAGCCGTGAAGGTAATGTAGCAATGGTAGGAAAGCACTGACTGGAATCTCTCGCACACGTACCTCACATTGCTGGGACTCGGCATAACCACCTTGTAGCATAGCATGAAATACATCTGAGCTTTTACAAATCAACTCCCGGCTACCTTCCAGCCGTTCACCCCCATCAAGTACAAAAACAATATCCCCTTGGCCCTGAGAAAAGAGTTTCAGGTAACAGCAAGTATGAGAAGTTGGTGAAGAACTTTGAGGAGGTGCTGGTGAATCCTGAGGGGTCGATATAGAAGACGGGCACTCCAAAACCTGAGGGGTCGATATAGAAGACGGGCACTCCAAAACCTGAGGGGTCGATATAGAAGACGGGCACTCCAAAACCTGAGGGGTCGATATAGAAGACGGGCACTCCAAAACCTGAGGGTCGATATAGAAGACGGGCACTCCAAAACCTGAGGGGTCGATATAGAAGACGGGCACTCCAAAACCTGAGGGGTCGATATAGAAGACGGGCACTCCAAAACCTGAGGGGTCGATATAGAAGACGGGCACTCCAAAACCTGAGGGGTCGATATAGAAGACGGGCACTCCAAAACCTGAGGGGTCGATATAGAAGACGGGCACTCCAAAACCTGAGGGGTCGGTATAGAAGACGGGCACTCCAAAGCCTGAGGGGTCGGTATAGAAGACGGGCACTCCAAAGCCTTAGGGGTCGGTAAGGAGGTCCGGCGTTGCAAAGTCTGAGGTGTCAATATGGAGGACAGGCATTCTGAAGCATGGAAATAGTACACGGGGTCCCCAGAAATCATTAATGACTCCAACACGAGGCGAATGGCTCCATCCAGGAGGTTCTGACGGTGCGGAGAATCTTTCCTACAACATAAGAAGAGATAGCAGCCTTAGATCAGTATGTAAGGAAGGCCTCAGACATCTCCAGTCATTCACAGTATGAATAATAATAATACAGATGAGGTATTAGACCTCACCTACAGTATCATACAAAAGTAAGTACACCCTCACTCAGATTTGTGTAAATCTTTTCTTCTATCTTATGTGACAACACTGAAGAAATGACACTTTGTATCTACAATGTTGTGTAGTGAGTGTATATGGGGGGGGAGTCTTTGTATCTACAATGTTGTGTAGTTAGTGTACATGGGGGGGGGAGTCTTTGTATCTACAATGTTGTGTAGTTAGTGTACATGGGGGGGAAGTCTTTGTATCTACAATGTTGTGTAGTTAGTGTACATGGGGGGGGGGGGGGGGAGTGTTTGTATCTACAATGTTGTGTAGTTAGTGTACATGGGGGGGGGGGGGGGAGTGTTTGTATCTACAATGTGTAGTGAGTGTACATGGGGGGGGGGGGGGTCTCTGTATCTACAATGTGTAGTGAGTGTACAGCTTGTATAACAAATAACTCAACACACAGCCATTCATGTCTAAACCGCTGGCAACAAAAGTCAGTACACCCCTAAGTGAAAATCTGTGACAATATTTTGTGTGTCCACCAGTGGCAGTGTGTCCATAAGGGGTGCATGGGCACCACTCCCTCTCTCCTGGCACCGCTCACATAGATTCATGCATTGCAGCAAATGCCGGGCAACATTTGATGGGGCACAGGATGTGGCAATTGGCCGGCACACTGGCTGCAATTGATGTGTGTTTTTTTAGTTTGCACCCCCCAAAAAATTTTGAGCACCAGCCACCACCATTATTTTCCAGCACTGCCTTAACCCTCTTGGGCATGGAGGTCACCAGAGCTTCACAGGTTGTCACTAGAGTCCTCTTCCCCTCCTGGAGGAGGACATCATAGAGCTGGTGGATGTTGGAGACCTTGCGCTCCTCCCCCTCCCCCCACAGATGATAAATAGGGTTTGGGTCTGGAGACATGATTGGCCAGTCCATCACCTTTACCCTCAGCTTCTTTAGCAAGGCAGTTGTGGTCTTGGAGGTGTGTTTGGGCTGGTTATCATGTTGGAATACTACCCTGCGGCCCAGTCTCTGAAGGGAGGGGATCATGCTTTGCTTCAGTAGGTCACAGTACATGTTAGCATTCATGGTCCCCTCAATGATCTGTAGCCCCCCAGTTCCGGCAGCACTAATGCAGCCCCAGACCATGACCCTCCCCCCACCATGCCTGACTGTAGGGAAGACACACTTGTCTCTGTCCTCCTCACCTGGCCCCGCCCCCACACACACGCCTGACACCATATACCTTTATCTGGTCTCATCAGACCCCAGGACTCGGTTCCAGTAATCCATGTCCTTAGTCTGCTTGTCTTCAGCAAAATGTTTGCGGCTCTTTCTTGTGCCTCATCTTTAGAAGAGACTTCCTTCTGGGAACCAATTTGATGCAGTGTGTGGCGTATGGTCTGAGCACTGACAGGCTGACCCCTCCCCCACCCCTTCAGCAATGCTGGCAGCACTCATACATCTATTTCCAAAAGACAACCTTTGGATACGACGCTGATCACATGACCTCAACCTCTTTGGGGGACCATGCTGAGGCGGGGGGAGAGGAACCTGTCCTGTTATACCGCTGGATGGTCCTGGCCCCCCGTGCTGCAGCTCAGTTTCAGGGTCTCGGCGATCTTCTTATATCCTCGCCCATCTTTATGTAGAGACACAATTCTTTATATCAGATCCTCAGAGATTCTTTGCCATGAGGGGCCATGTTGTCCTTCCAGTGACCAGTATGAGAGAGTGAGAGCGATAACACCAAATTTATCACACCTGATACCTTGTAACACTAATGAGTCACATGACACCGGGGAGGGAAAATGGCTAATTGGGCCTCATTTGGAGATTTTCACTTAGGGGTGTCCTCATTTTTGTTGCCAGCTGTTTAGACATTAATGGCTGTGTGTTTAGTTATTTGATATACAAGCTGTACACTCACTACAGAACCCCTCCCCCTGTGTACACCCCTCCCCCCCGTGTACACTCACTACACAGCCCCTCCCCCCTGTGTACACCCCTCCCCCTGTGTACACTCACCACACAACATTGTACATACAAAGACTCCTCCCCCTGTGTACACCCCTCCCCCCGTGTACACTTACTACACAACATTGTACATACAAAGACTCCTCCCCCTGTGGTAGATACAAAGTGTAATTTCTTCAGTGTTGTCACATGAAGATACAAGTAATGTGATTGGAGGTGTACTTACTTTTGTGAGATACTGTAGCAGACATACAGATGGGGTATATAGAGGTGTATTAATCACCCAGGAGGAGGTATATTTGGGGGAGTATTAGCATTAATTATCGAAGACATGTGTGAAGTAATATAGTGGGGATAAAAAGATGGCTACCAGAGCGTCTCACCTATAAATAAACGGCAGGCAGAGGGCGCACTGCTGTCGGTCATTCTGAGGCCCGGACACCAACATGTGAGTCACCAGTCCAACTCCGTAGGAGGAGGCAGCCTGGATGCAAAGATTACGCATCAGAATGTCACCTGCAAGACAAAAAAAATAATACAGAGACCACATGACCCGGAAGGACGGAGAGTACAGAGACCACATGACCCGGAAGGACAGAGAGTACAGAGACCACATGACCCGGAAGGACAGAGAGTACAGAGACCACATGACCCGGAAGGACAGAGAGTACAGAGACCACATGACCCGGAAGGACAGAGAGTACACAGACCACATGACCCGGAAGGACAGAGAGTACACAGACCACATGACCCGGAAGGACAGAGAGTACAGAGACCACATGACCCGGAAGGACAGAGAGTACAGAGACCACATGACCCGGAAGGACAGAGAGTACAGAGACCACATGACCCGGAAGGACAGAGAGTACAGAGACCACATGACCCGGAAGGACAGAGAGTACAGAGACCACATGACCCGGAAGGACAGAGTACAGAGACCACATGACCCGGAAGGACAGAGAGTACAGAGACCACATGACCCGGAAGGACGGAGAGTACACAGACCACATGACCCTCTTCTTGGAGCATCAATTACAGAGAGGCCGTCCGAAAGCAGCCAGCAGATTCACTCCGACGACGGGGGGCTTCACTACAGACCATTTATTGTTTTATTATGTTTTATTCAATTTATTACAATGAAGATTACAAGAGACGGGGCGGCGCCCTACAGAGACGGGGCGGCGCCCTACAGAGACGGGGCGGCGCCCTACAGAGACGGAACGCGCCAAGAAAGTCAAGAAACTAGTTTTAATGCAGGGGTGGCAATCAGTTTACTTTTCCGTTCATTGAGGGATACAGAATTCAGTAAAATAAGAGGGGTGCGGAAGGAACAGGAAACGGCCTCAGAAGAAGGCGGAAGGAACAGGAAACGGCCTCAGAAGAAGGCGGAAGGAACAGGAAACGGCCTCAGAAGAAGGCGGAAGGAACAGGAAACGGCCTCAGAAGAGGGCAGAACATTCACCTGGGAAAACTTGGAGAAGGTGTGAAAACAGAACCCTTACAAATCTGTGAAAGAATTGCCGGATGCCAAGAAGCCCCCACAGATGGAGTAGAGTGCACCATGAGAGAAAAGGGTAAAACCCAATATTCCCCCTTACAGGTACCATCAGGGATGGCAGACTGCCCATCTGTCTACTGGAGGCCGTGGTATTCTACATAATATATATCCTGGGTGTATACAATGTATAATATATATATCCTGGGTGTATACAATGTATAATATATATATCCTGGGTGTATACAATGTATATATAATATATATCCTGGGTGTATACAATGTATAATATATATCCTGGGTGTATACAATGTATATATAATATATATCCTGGGTGTATACAATGTATAATATATATCCTGGGTGTATACAATGTATAATATATATATCCTGGGTGTATACAATGTATATATAATATATATCCTGGGTGTATATAATATATATCCTGGGTGTATACAATGTATAATATATATATCCTGGGTGTATACAATGTATAATATATATATCCTGGGTGTATACAATGTATAATATATATATCCTGGGTGTATACAATGTATAATATATATATCCTGGGTGTATACAATGTATAATATATATCCTGGGTGTATACAATGTATATATAATATATATCCTGGGTGTATACAATGTATAATATATATCCTGGGTGTATACAATGTATATATAATATATATCCTGGGTGTATACAATGTATATATTATATATATCCTGGGTGTATATAATATATATCCTGGGTGTATATACAATGTATAATATATATATCCTGGGTGTATACAATGTATATATATATATCCTGGGTGTATACAATTATATAATAATATATATCCTGGTGTATACAATGTATAATATATATATCCTGGGTGTATACAATGTATAATATATATATCCTGGGTGTATACAATGTATAATATATATATCCTGGGTGTATACAATGTATAATATATATATCCTGGGTGTATACAATGTATAATATATATCCTGGGTGTATACAATGTATATATAATATATATCCTGGGTGTATACAATGTATATATTATATATATCCTGGGTGTATATAATATATATCCTGGGTGTATACAATGTATAATATATATATCCTGGGTGTATACAATGTATAATATATATATCCTGGGTGTATACAATGTATAATATATATATCCTGGGTGTATACAATGTATATATAATATATATCCTGGGTGTATACAATGTATAATATATATATCCTGGGTGTATACAATGTATAATATATATATCCTGGGTGTATACAATGTATAATATATATATCCTGGGTGTATACAATTATATATTAATATATATCCTGGGTGTATACAATGTATAATATATATCCTGGGTGTATACAATGTATAATATATATCCTGGGTGTATACAATGTATAATATATATATCCTGGGTGTATACAATGTATAATATATATATCCTGGGTGTATACAATGTATAATATATATATCCTGGGTGTATACAATGTATAATATATATATCCTGGGTGTATACAATGTATAATATATATCCTGGGTGTATACAATGTATAATATATATATCCTGGGTGTATACAATGTATAATATATATATCCTGGGTGTATACAATGTATAATATATATATCCTGGGTGTATACAATGTATAATATATATATCCTGGGTGTATACAATGTATAAATATATATATCCTGGTGTATACAATGTATAATATATATATCCTGGTGTATACAAATGTATAATATATATCCTGGTGTATACAATGTATAATATATATCCTGGGTGTATACAATGTATATATAATATATATCCTGGGTGTATACAATGTATAATATATATCCCGGGTGTATACAATGTATAATATATATCCCGGGTGTATACAATGTATAATATATATCCCGGGTGTATACAATGTATAATATATATCCCGGGTGTATACAATGTATAATATATATCCCGGGTGTATACAATGTATAATATATATCCCGGGTGTATACAATGTATAATATATATCCCGGGTGTATACAATGTATAATATATATCCTGGGTGTATATAATATATATCCTGGGTGTATATAATATATATCCTGGGTGTATATAATATATATCCCGGGTGTATACAATGTATAATATATATCCTGGGTGTATATAATATATATCCTGGGTGTATACAATGTATAATATATATCCTGGGTGTATACAATGTATAATATATATATCCTGGGTGTATACAATGTATAATATATATATCCTGGGTGTATACAATGTATAATATATATATCCTGGGTGTATACAATGTATAATATATATATCCTGGGTGTATACAATGTATAATATATATATCCTGGGTGTATACAATGTATAATATATATCCTGGGTGTATACAATGTATAATATATATCCTGGGTGTATACAATGTATATATAATATATATCCTGGGTGTATACAATGTATAATATATATCCCGGGTGTATACAATGTATAATATATATCCCGGGTGTATACAATGTATAATATATATCCCGGGTGTATACAATGTATAATATATATCCCGGGTGTATACAATGTATAATATATATCCTGGGTGTATATAATATATATCCTGGGTGTATACAATGTATAATATATATCCCGGTGTATACAATGTATAAATATATCCCGGGTGTATACAATGTAATAATATATATCCCGGGTGTATACAATGTATATTATATATCCCGGTGTATACAATGTATAATATATATCCCGGGTGTATATAAAATGTATAATATATATCCTGGGTGTATATAATATATATCCTGGTGTAATAATATATATCCTGGGTGTATATAATATATATCCCGGGTGTATACAATGTATAATATATATCCTGGGTGTATATAATATATATCCCGGGTGTATACAATGTATAATATATATCCTGGGTGTATATAATATATATCCTGGGTGTATACAATGTATAATATATATCCCGGGTGTATACAATGTATAATATATATCCCGGGTGTATACAATGTATAATATATATCCCGGGTGTATACAATGTATAATATATATCCCGGGTGTATACAATGTATAATATATATCCTGGGTGTATATAATATATATCCTGGGTGTATATAATATATATCCTGGGTGTATATAATATATATCCCGGGTGTATACAATGTATATATAATATATATCCTGGGTGTATACAATGTATAATATATATCCTGGGTGTATACAATGTATAATATATATCCTGGGTGTATACAATGTATAATATATATCCTGGGTGTATACAATGTATAATATATATCCTGGGTGTATATAATATATATCCTGGGTGTATACAATGCATCTTTTTCTCCATTCAGAAAAGAAAGAAAATGTGGGCGTGGTGCAGAGTGACTGATCACTTTGAGAGCCAATCAGAGGCTATGACAGTGATAAGATGACCAGGTAGCGGGAGTCCCGGGGCCCGATCGTTATTATGAGACCTCGGACTCTCAGTGAGTGTGCTCCCAGCACATCTAGGTGGTCCCCAGGTGTAAAGCCCACCTCCTGGACACCGCATAATATATATTTGTTAATTAAGGGGTTAAACGTTAAGTAGAGGTCCATCCCCCTACAACACTAGCAAAAAAAAAACACAACAGGGTCTGCTGGGAGGGGGAAGGGTTATACGACTCTCACTTCCCCTTGTTTCCAAATCCTCCTGTAAGCTGCAGTATAACCCAAAGGTCACGGAATCTGGTGTCCCCCAAAAGACAGAGTGCTGGACCAAGCATGCCGGTCATGTGCTCTCCATCGGCATGCTCGTCCCAGGACTACGGCTGAGAGAAGTCAGGCAAGCGGTAGTGTTAACAGAAGTCCCCTCCCCCATCTCTTACCAAGTTTTCTGGCTCTTTTTGGGCGTCGGCTCCTCCCCCTGTCCTCTCCATCTGGAGATTCCTGAAGAAGCAATCTTGCTCGCATTGTACAAACGCTGCCGGTCCGGATGAAGGCTCCCAGGCACAGCGGGTCACAGGTTAGGCGTTGCAGAATACGAGTGGCTTGAGCCGAGGGGTTGGGGTGGCAGGTGACGTAGGTCAGAAGCCCCTTTAAAACTGGAGGTGAGACCAAAGAAGAGGAGGAATCTGAGAGCTGAGAGAAACGGGAAAGGAGAAGTAAGACCGGGAACTCGGGCCCATAAACTACTGAGGGGGCCGTGGACGGGGGCCCCAGAAGGGAGGGCGATGCAAAGATTTCTTTAATGGGTGACTGGCAGGACTGATCAGAAGGTGAAGGGAAGCAGAGCTGATCAGACTTTCTCTTCTGGCTCCCTTTTCCTGGAGGAGAAATCATCGTCCTGGTGGGTTCCTCTCGCTCCACGAGACACTCAGTAGGTAAGTCGTCCAGATTGGCGATGTAACCTTCCGATAACAGCCAAGATCTGCAAGAAAGAGACAGACAGTCTGGTGAAAAGTTCCCTCTCCTTCGGTCAGCCCAGATCTCATTCATACCATAAAATAGAGGGGGTCAGTGTTCAGGGATATGGGGGGGGGCCCCGGGAGAATGGGGGCTGGACTGGACACCACATAAATATGAACACTGAGCTTAGCCAATAGGGGAGAGTCGAGGAAGGAGGAGCCACCACACGGAAGAACAATGATGATCCAAAAAACAAAAGCCAATTGTAAATAAAGCGATAGAGAGAACCTGTACTTTGCACTCCGAGCGCCACATCTGAGGTTGTGCTCGGTGGTGGAATGAAGTGTGAGCTCCTATGTCCAATATCTAGCAGACCTACTACATGGCCTGCTGTATACCGTCAGTGACACCCAGAGACTTGTGTGGGGCACTCCTGTGCCAGTGTCACTAATGACTCTTGGGTCTAGGGTCACCCTGTGTCCAATAGGGGCATAGGGTGACTGAGAAATGATAAATCATGTATTGCAGGATATCTTGAGATATTACAAGTTGTTGGCTTATTCTGACCCCACCGGTCACTAGTGGCTCATTCCTCTGTGTAACAGGCTGTTGAGGTGCTAATTAGGTCTGCCTCCAAGACCTTGTTTGAAAATACTATTGATAATAGGTGTGGAATGTGACTTATCAGGTGTAGTAATTAGGTCATGTTAATTATGTCAGACCAGTGCCAGAACGTCTGACATTGGAATGTGCATTATGCAGATGAATAGCTGTTGTCGGAGTCGGAACATCTGGGGGATAATTAACTCACCTGAATGTCATGATCTAAAAAGAATGTGTATGAAGTTCATTGTGTGATGTAGTGGGAGGAGTCGATTCATTGTTCACTTGGTTTCTAAAACTGTATATAACCATTAAAAGTGTTCATACATTTGGCTCAGAGAACGGAGCTTGTGTCTCGTCTTTATTCTGGGGAATGGAATGGATCGTGTCTGCTGGTTTGTCGGAGTGTCGGATAAGCGGTCTTGGGTGGGATGATGGAAGATCGTAAACGGTGGTGACCGTTACAAGCGCCATTTTGAACGATTGCATTAACAATGTATGAATCAAAAATCATGAAATTTAGTTGAAAGTAAACAGATGACGACTGTTCATTGGACCCACCAACACACAATGCTCATGCACCCGCCTCTACGATATGACCAAGATGATCTTCTGAATTGTGAGTGTTTACTCCACCATTTTAATAAATACTAATCCCAAAACGTTGTTATGCTCTGCGAATCTTTCTCATCATGCACGGCACATGGAGCCCCCGTCTCCCGTATGAGAATTCGGCATTCGTCTTTCGCTTTATTGCTGTCCGGGATTGTTGTGGCCAAGTCATCAGTCAGATTCAGGCCCAGCTGCACCCATCGAGATGACCAACTTATAAGCCTTGTGCGACTTGGGTGGTATGCGCGCGCCTCACCAGGTCATCGCTATCCGGTGAGCCCCCCCTATCATTGGTGGTCTTCTGACACTTCTGTCTGTCTAGAGCAGTGATGGCAAACCTTGACACCCCAGATGTTTTAGAACTACATTTCCCATGATGCTCATGCACTCTGCAGTGTAGTTGAGCATCATGGGAAATGTAGTTCCAAAACATCAGGGGTGCCGAGGTTCGCCATCACTGGTCTAGAGGGTTACATCTGTGCTGAAATCTTCAGATCAAGTCTGGAATACATCCGTTCCTTCTGGACGTTCTTCTCGTATTTGTGTCCTTTAGATGAGCAATACGATATTCTCTGTCTGAGGCGCCATCTTCACTTCTCTGACGCGGAGCAAATTCTTAGTTCAAATGCAATTTCCCGATCTTTGTTTCATATATTGTTAATGCGATCATTGAATTCTCCACACACGTATGTTTAAATAGCGCTACACTGAATTTTTTCCATATACTATATCGCTTTTTGTCTACAAGCTGTGTTGGCAGCCATTTCCTATATATATATTTTCGGAATAGATGCGGCCGGCTCGCGGGGGGACTGGATGCGGCCGGCTCGCGGGGGGACTGGATGCGGCCGGCTCGCGGGGGGACTGGATGCGGCCGGCTCGCGGGGGGACTGGATGCGGCCGGCTTGCGGGGGGACTGGATGCGGCCGGCTCGCGGGGGGACTGGATGCGGCCGGCTCGCGGGGGGACTGGATGCGGCCGGCTCGCGGGGGGACTGCTCCCGGATCCTCACAATCCCTGGTCACACCTATTGCTGTGCCCACAGCTCTGAATCTGGAAAGCCCTCTGTAGCCAACCAACCCGTACACAATACAGAGCCCCGAGACCACATTCCAGGCTGGTCCCACAATGTCCAGCAGGGTCCGGCACTCCGAAGGTCTGATCCACATAGTATGCATAGAGAGACCATTTCAGCAGCTGTCTAACGGGAATGCTGACTGAAGAAAAACTATTACTTGGACTTTTATCAGCACAGAGAAAAGCCATTTCTCCTCAGAAGACAGCAGCCAAAAACTGAGGCATGCTGGGAGTGGGAGGGGTTATATCAGGCTTGCCCACATTTCTAGGTGTATAACTCAGCAGTGTATGAATTCTCGATTGAACAAGAAAAATTAGATCTAAGGAATACCTAATGGGGGTCTTTTATAAGAGCCCCTCCCCAAACTGTAGAAATCCCAAACCTACAAGGAGACATATGGGGGAGGGGAGGGGCGAGGGAAGATCTTACCTCAGGCTCTCCTCGGATGAGCCTCCTTGTTCCTTCTTTTTCCTCGGCTCTTGTGGGAAGTCATAAGAAGTAGATCCTTTCTCCTCCTCTTCATCTGGGGCTTCCATTGGGGTCTGCGCACGTCGCTTTTCTTCGGCCGCCCGCGTACATTCCTCTAATCGTTCGGCTAACACGAGTGTCAGGCCACTGGAGACTAGGAAAGACAAAGTGGCGTTGTCATAGCAATAATAAAGAAAGGCCACTATAATTCGATAGTGAACCGATCGATACTGCAAGCTGCGCAGTAATTCTAAGAGAAGTTCCAGGCCGCCATGTTCTCGCACCCGGACACGATTCACCGCTTCACGGCAACAAAAGCACAGAGCTTTGACCACGGGTAGGCAACGGGTTGGCGATTGCTGGACAGCCGTGGCTTCTGTGATCAGCAGCTTAATGACCCCGGCGTTGCCCAGGGTCGGCCTCAATGCTCCCTGGATACAAAGATTACATAAAGTCCCAAACGCAGCCTGACGTACGGCCGTCTTCCCTTGCTCTTCACTGGCCAACGTCGTCAAGGTGGGTACAGCCGGACTTAGGGCAGCTGCACATTCCAACGAGCATCCGCGGCTCAGCTCACCGACGGCACGCACCGCTTCACAAACCACATGCGAGTTAGGAGAGGTAAGCATCTGAACACACGGGGCCAAACCTCCCAGCTGGCAGATGGACAGTCTATGTGCTGGAGTATCACCCAGAATACGTAAAGCCCGCAGACAGCTCTGCAAACATCCCACATCCTGAGAATTCTGCAAGATCTGCACCAAGGACGACACCGCGCCTGCAGGGAGAAGAACGAGAACAATGAGAAGAAAAAAACAACGAGAAGAAAAAAAACCAAGGAGAAAAAAACAACGAGAAGAAAAGAACGAGAAGAAAAAAAACCAACGAGAAGAAAAGAATGAGAAGAAAAAAAACCAACGAGAAGAAAAAAACCAACGAAAAGGTTAATTGAAGGGACTTCTCATTCCTGCCCAATCAATAAAAAACAGACACTGAATGTTTGCAGCAATTCACATTCTATAAAAGTAAATCCTCCAATCATTTCTCTGAGGGCGATGTCTGTCCCCTGGGGGTTCCCGGCTTCACCTCCATCCCCTGGGGGTTCCCCCCCCCCGCCTCCCTCCCCTGGGGGTTCCCCCCCCCCGCCTCACCTCCCTCCCCTGCGTTTCTCAGGCGCCATTTTTAGCCCCTGAAAAACCCCTCAGTGTGAAAGGGGTCCAAAAGGTTTTTTATTCTGGATTGAATTTATTTGGGCAGCGCCATCACATATTTATTGTTTTATCACAGAACCTGCGGCTCCCCACAATCAGCTCACCGGATTCATGAATAATCTGGTTGTTTTGAAAGTCCAAAGCCAGGTTCCCGAGAGCGCGACAAACCCGGTTCCATATGGAATCAATGCACACCGACTTCAGGATGGAAACTGCAAGAAAAAGGAACGGAATGATCGTCTTTCATTTATCACATTGTATAAGACATTCCAGTGAAAAGCTGGCCCACCGCACCAAGCTGGCCCACGGCGGCCCGCCGCACCAAGCTGGTCTATCCCATTTGCCATACCACGTGGCGACCCCTCTGACTTTCCCCATAATTGGAGATGTGACTCCTCCCCCGACACAGCGACTCCTCCTCCCCCGACACAGCGACTCCTCCTCCCCCGACACAGCGACTCCTCCTCCCCCGACACAGCTCCAGATAAGGGTTTGAATAAGAGACAGAAGGTCCAAAAAGAGACAACTGCTGTGCACACCCCACTACCAACCTCTTCCATAGAAAACACCCCCAAAGGAGTTCAGGGGCATCTTCCCGCTCCACCACCTACTTTTACCTGAAAAAAAGATTTTTGTTTACAAAAAAGGTGAACGTAATGGAATTTCTACAAAAGGTCCGACCCCCAGACTGTACAGAGACGGCCATCTGAAAATACAAGTTAGCAGAGGCGGGAAAAAAAAGGGGGAGAAAAGAAGATCCCCTTGGGGGGGGGGGGGGTTTGCGGGGGGAGAAAATCCCCCAGGGGGTCTGCAGGAGGAGAGAAGGTCCCCTGAGGGGGAGGGGGGGTCTGTGGGGGGGGAGGGGGGGGGGAGAAGGCGGGGGCGATCTATGTTGCTGATTTTTTCTGAAAAATGCCCCCCCTCCCCCATAGAAACCAATAATACTCACTGAGAGCGGGAATCCCCCCGAGTTCCCGGACCTGAAATACAGCAAAGAACAGAACCGTTACCGAGATATTGTACAGATCCCGCCCTCCCATTGCTCCGCCCCTCACCTGTCTGGATACGATCCCTCCTCCCCCTCACCCGTCTGGATACGATCCCTCCTCCCCCTCACCCGTCTGGATACGATCCCTCCTCCCCCTCACCCGTCTGGATACGATCCCTCCTCCCCCTCACCCGTCTGGATACGATCCCTCCTCCCCTCCTCTCACCTGTCTGGATACGATCCCTCCTCCCCCTCACCTGTCTGGATACGATCCCTCCTCCCCCTCACCTGTCTGGATACGATCCCCCCTCCCCCTCACCTGCCTGGATACGATCCCTCCTCCCCCTCACCTGTCTGGATACGATCCCTCCCCCTCCCCTCACCTGTCTGGATACGATCCCTCCTCCCCCTCACCTGTCTGGATACGATCCCTCCCCCTCCCCTCACCTGTCTGGATACGATCCCTCCCCCTCCCCTCACCTGTCTGGATACGATCCCTCCCCCTCCCCTCACCTGTCTGGATACGATCCCTCCCCCTCCCCTCACCTGTCTGGATACGATCCCTCCCCCTCCCCTCACCTGTCTGGATACGATCCCCCCCCTCCCCCTCACCTGTCTGGATACGATCCCTCCCCCTCCCCTCACCTGTCTGGATACGATCCCTCCTCCCCCTCACCCGTCTGGATACGATCCCTCCTCCCCTCCTCTCACCTGTCTGGATACGATCCCTCCTCCCCCTCACCCGTCTGGATACGATCCCTCCTCCCCTCCTCTCACCTGTCTGGATACGATCCCTCCTCCCCCTCACCTGTCTGGATACGATCCCTCCTCCCCCTCACCTGTCTGGATACGATCCCCCCTCCCCCTCACCTGTCTGGATACGATCCCCCCTCCCCCTCACCTGTCTGGATACGATCCCCCCTCCCCCTCACCTGTCTGGATACGATCCCCCCCCCCCTCCCCCTCACCTGTCTGGATACGATCCCTCCCCCTCCCCTCACCTGTCTGGATACGATCCCTCCTCCCCTCCTCTCACCTGTCTGGATACGATCCCTCCTCCCCTCCTCTCACCTGTCTGGATACGATCCCTCCTCCCCCTCACCTGTCTGGATACGATCCCTCCTCCCCCTCACCTGTCTGGATACGATCCCCCCTCCCCCTCACCTGCCTGGATACGATCCCTCCTCCCCCTCACCTGTCTGGATACGATCCCTCCCCCTCCCCTCACCTGTCTGGATACGATCCCTCCTCCCCCTCACCTGTCTGGATACGATCCCTCCCCCTCCCCTCACCTGTCTGGATACGATCCCTCCTCCCCCTCACCTGTCTGGATACGATCCCTCCCCCTCCCCTCACCTGTCTGGATACGATCCCTCCCCCTCCCCTCACCTGTCTGGATACGATCCCTCCCCCTCCCCTCACCTGTCTGGATACGATCCCTCCCCCTCCCCTCACCTGTCTGGATACGATCCCTCCCCTCCCCTCACCTGTCTGGATACGATCCCCCCTCCCCCTCACCTGTCTGGATACGATCCCTCCCCCTCCCCTCACCTGTCTGGATACGATCCCTCCTCCCCCTCACCCGTCTGGATACGATCCCTCCTCCCCTCCTCTCACCTGTCTGGATACGATCCCTCCTCCCCCTCACCCGTCTGGATACGATCCCTCCTCCCCTCCTCTCACCTGTCTGGATACGATCCCTCCTCCCCCTCACCTGTCTGGATACGATCCCTCCTCCCCCTCACCTGTCTGGATACGATCCCCCCTCCCCCTCACCTGTCTGGATACGATCCCCCCTCCCCCTCACCTGTCTGGATACGATCCCCCCTCCCCCTCACCTGTCTGGATACGATCCCTCCCCCTCCCCTCACCTGTCTGGATACGATCCCTCCCCCTCCCCTCACCTGTCTGGATACGATCCCTCCCCCTCCCCTCACCTGTCTGGATACGATCCCTCCCCCTCCCCTCACCTGTCTGGATACGATCCCCCCCTCCCCCTCACCTGTCTGGATACGATCCCCCCCCTCCCCTCACCTGTCTGGATACGATCCCTCCCCCTCCCCTCACCTGTCTGGATACGATCCCTCCTCCCCCTCACCTGTCTGGATACGATCCCTCCCCCTCCCCTGTCTGGATACGATCCCTCCCCCTCCCCTCACCTGTCTGGATACGATCCCTCCCCCTCCCCTCACCTGTCTGGATACGATCCCTCCTCCCCCTCACCTGTCTGGATACGATCCCTCCTCCCCCTCACCTGTCTGGATACGATCCCTCCTCCCCCTCACCTGTCTGGATACGATCCCTCCTCCCCCTCACCTGTCTGGATACGATCCCTCCTCCCCCTCACCTGTCTGGATACGATCCCTCCTCCCCCTCACCTGTCTGGATACGATCCCTCCTCCCCCTCACCTGTCTGGATACGATCCCTCCTCCCCCTCACCTGTCTGGATACGATCCCTCCTCCCTCTCACCTGTCTGGATACGATCCCTCCTCCCCCTCACCTGTCTGGATACGATCCCTCCTCCCCCTCACCTGTCTGGATACGATCCCTCCTCCCCTCCTCTCACCTGTCTGGATACGATCCCTCCTCCCCTCCTCTCACCTGTCTGGATACGATCCCTCCTCCCCTCCTCTCACCTGTCTGGATACGATCCCTCCTCCCCTCCTCTCACCTGTCTGGATACGATCCCTCCTCCCCTCCTCTCACCTGTCTGGATACGATCCCTCCTCCCCCTCACCTGTCTGGATACGATCCCTCCTCCCCTCCTCTCACCTGTCTGGATACGATCCCTCCTCCCCTCCTCTCACCTGTCTGGATACGATCCCTCCTCCCCTCCTCTCACCTGTCTGGATACGATCCCTCCCCTGTCTGGATATGATCCCTCCCCTGTCTGGATATGATCCCTCCCCTGTCTGGATATGATCCCTCCCCTGTCTGGATATGATCCCTCCCCTGTCTGGATATGATCCCTCCCCTGTCTGGATATGATCCCTCCCCTGTCTGGATATGATCCCTCCCCTGTCTGGATATGATCCCTCCCCTGTCTGGATATGATCCCTCCCCTGTCTGGATATGATCCCTCCCCCTCCCCTCACCTGTCTGGATATGATCCCTCCCCCTCCCCTCACCTGTCTGGATATGATCCCTCCCCCTCCCCCTACCTGTCTGGATATGATCCCTCCCCCTCACCTGTCTGGATATGACCCCTCCCCCTCACCTGTCTGGATATGACCCCTCCCCCTCACCTGTCTGGATATGACCCCTCCCCCTCACCTGTCTGGATATGACCCCTCCCCCTCACCTGTCTGGATATGACCCCTCACCTGTCTGGATATGACCCCTCCCCCTCACCTGTCTGTATATGACTCCTCCTCCCCCTCACCTGTCTGGATACGATCCCTCCTCCCCCTCACCTGTCTGGATACGATCCCTCCTCTCCCCCTCACCTGTCTGGATACGATCCCTCCTCCCCCTCACCTGTCTGGATACGATCCCTCCTCCCCCTCACCTGTCTGGATACGATCCCTCCTCCCCCTCACCTGTCTGGATACGATCCCTCCTCCCCCTCACCTGTCTGGATACGATCCCTCCTCCCCCTCACCTGTCTGGATACGATCCCTCCTCCCCCTCACCTGTCTGGATACGATCCCTCCTCCCCCTCACCTGTCTGGATACGATCCCTCCTCCCCCTCACCTGTCTGGATACGATCCCTCCTCCCCCTCACCTGTCTGGATACGATCCCTCCTCCCCCTCACCTGTCTGGATACGATCCCTCCTCCCCCTCACCTGTCTGGATACGATCCCTCCTCCCCCTCACCTGTCTGGATACGATCCCTCCTCCCCCTCACCTGTCTGGATACGATCCCTCCTCCCCCTCACCTGTCTGGATACGATCCCTCCTCCCCCTCACCTGTCTGGATACGATCCCTCCTCCCCCTCACCTGTCTGGATACGATCCCTCCTCCCCTCACCTGTCTGTATACGATCCCTCCTCCCCTCACCTGTCTGGATACGATCCCTCCCCCTCCCCTCACCTGTCTGTATACGATCCCTCCCCCTCCCCTGTCTGTATACGATCCCTCCTCCCCCTCACCTGTCTGATATGATCCCTCCCCCTCCCCTCACCTCTGGATACGATCCCTCCCTCCCCCTCCCCTCACCTGTCTGGATACGATCCCTCCTCCCCTCACCTGTCTGTATACGATCCCTCCTCCCCTCACCTGTCTGGATACGATCCCTCCCCCTCCCCCTCTCCCCCTCACCTGTCTGGATACGATCCCTCCCCCTCCCCTCACCTGTCTGGATACGATCCCTCCCCCTCCCCTCACCTGTCTGGATACGATCCCTCCCCCTCCCCTCACCTGTCTGGATCCCTCCCCCTCCCCTCACCTGTCTGGATACGATCCCTCCCCCTCCCCTCACCTGTCTGGATACGATCCCTCTCCCTCCTATCACCTGTCTGGATACGATCCCTCCCCTCACCTGTCTGGATACGATCCCTCCCCCTCCCCTCACCTGTCTGGATACGATCCCTCCTCCCCTCACCTGCCTGGATATGATCCCTCCCCCTCCCCTCACCTGCCTGGATACGATCCCTCCCCCTCCCCTCACCTGCCTGGATACGATCCCTCCCCCTCCCCTCACCTGTCTGGATACGATCCCTCCCCCTCCCCTCACCTGTCTGGATACGATCCCTCCCCCTCCCCTCACCTGTCTGGATACGATCCCTCCCCCTCCCCTCACCTGTCTGGATATGATCCCTCCCCTCACCTGTCTGGATATGATCCCTCCCCTCACCTGTCTGGATATGATCCCTCCCCGTCTGGATATGATCCCTCCTCCCCTCACCTGTCTGTATATGACCCCTCCCCCTCCCTTCACCTGTCTGGATATGACCCCTGACCCCTCCCCCTCCCCTGTCTGGATATGACCCCTCCCCCTCCCCTGTCTGGATATGACTCCTCCCCCTCCCCTGTCTGGATATGACTCCTCCCCCTCCCCTGTCTGGATATGACTCCTCCCCCTCCCCTGTCTGGATATGACTCCTCCCCCTCCCCTGTCTGGATATGACTCCTCCCCCTCCTCTCACCTGTTTGTATATGACCCCTCCCCCTCATTGTATATATTATATGTATTGGGGGGGGGGGGTAGGGAACAGATACGGGGCGGGGTCCCGGTAGGAGGGGGCGTGTCCTCACCTGTACTCGGCTCCCGGGCTCGGTACATCCATTGGCCAGCAGGCTGAGGCCTAATTCCAGGCCCCGGCGGGAACTTCCTAGGACGGCGGCCCCGGAGGGATCGGTCAGAAGATTAATGAGCATAGCGAGTCCCCCCGAACTCCGGAACCGCTCCGCCCCTCCGACCCTCGACACATAACGGCTCCGGAGCTCACTCAGAGCACTACCGAGACCGGCCGGGTCCTCCGCTGCCGCCGCCAGAGCGGCCAAACATGCCGAGAACGACGGAACCGCGGCCATCTGTCAGCCGAAAACTCACTGCGCATGCGCCGACTCCACAGCCGGCTAGCGCTGATGACATAGGGCGTCGCCTCATAGTGATGACGTCACTTCCGGTCACATGATCCCCCGCATTCTATCCGATCAGGGAACGGAAGTGACGGTCCGTCAGATGCGCATGCGCGGTCCTTCGCAACTGACAGAATCCGAAATCTGATATTTCACACTTCTATAAAAATCCCTCAAAACTTCCCGAAACTTCCCTTTATATATATAAAAATCCCCGGAACTTCCCTTTATATATAAAATTCCCCGAAACTTCCCTTTATATAAAATTCCCCGAAACTTCCCTTTATATAAAAAACTTCCCGAAACTTCCCTTTATATAAAAAAAATCCCCGAAACTTCCCTTTATATAAAAAAAATCCCCGAAACTTCCCTTTATATAAAAATTCCCAAAACTTCCCTTTATATAAAAATCCCTCAAAACTTCCCGAAACTTCCCTTTATATATAAAAATCCCCGGAACTTCCCTTTATATATAAAAATCCCCGGAACTTCCCTTTATATAATAAAAATCTCCGAAACTTCCCTTTATATAAAATTCCCCGAAACTTCCCTTTATATAAAATTCCCCGAAACTTCCCTTTATATAAAATTCCCCGAAACTTCCCTTTATATAAAAAAACTTCCCGAAACTTCCCTTTATATAAAAAAAATCCCCGAAACTTCCCTTTATATAAAAAAAATCCCCGAAACTTCCCTTTATATAAAAATTCCCAAAACTTCCCTTTATATAAAAATCCCCGAAACGTCCCTTTATATAAAAATCCCCGAAACTTCCCTTTATGTAAAAATCACCGAAACTTCCCTTTATGTAAAAATCACCGAAACGTCCCTTTATATATAAAAATCCCCGGAACTTCCCTTTATATATAAAAATCCCCGGAACTTCCCTTTATATAATAAAAATCTCCGAAACTTCCCTTTATATAAAATTCCCCGAAACTTCCCTTTATATAAAATTCCCCAAAACTTCCCTTTATATAAAATTCCCCGAAACTTCCCTTTATATAAAAAAACTTCCCGAAACTTCCCTTTATATAAAAAAAATCCCCGAAACTTCCCTTTATATAAAAAAAATCCCCGAAACTTCCCTTTATATAAAAATTCCCAAAACTTCCCTTTATATAAAAATCCCCGAAACGTCCCTTTATATAAAAATCCCCGAAACTTCCCTTTATGTAAAAATCACCGAAACTTCCCTTTATGTAAAAATCACCGAAACTTCCCTTTATATAAAAATCCCCGAAACTTCCCTTTATATAAAAATCCCAGAAACTTCCCTTTATATAAAAATCCCAGAAACTTCCCTTTATATAAAAATCCCCGAAACTTCCCGAAACTTCCCTTTATATAAAAAAATCCCCGAAACTTCCCTTTATATAAAAAAATCCCCGAAACTTCCCGAAACTTCCCTTTATATAAAAATCCCCGAAACTTCCCTTTATATAAAAATCCCCGAAACTTCCCTTTATATAAAAATCCCCGAAACTTCTGTAGCACTTCCCCCGGACGAGCCCCCAACGTGTAGCACTTCCCCCTTCTCACTCACCCAGCAGACATCTTACTACACCCAGCAGACATCTTACTACACCCAGCAGACATCTTACTACACCCAGCGGACATCTTACTACACCCAGCAGACATCTTACTACACCCAGCGGACATCTTACTACACCCAGCAGACATCTTACTACACCCAGCGACATCTTACTACACCCAGCAGACATCTTACTACACCCAGCAGACATCTTACTACACCCAGCAGACATCTTACTACACCCAGCGGACATCTTACTACACCCAGCAGACATCTTACTACACCCAGCAGACATCTTACTACACCCAGCAAACATCTTACTGTACCCAACTATGTCTTTAACCACTTCAGTCCCTGAAGGATTTAACACCTTAATGACCAGGCCATTTTTTGCTATAAGGCATTTTGTTGCTTTAACTTAGAATTGCGCGGTCGTGCGACGTGGCTCCCAAACACAATTTACGTCCTTTTTTACCCACAAATAGAGATTTCTTTTGGTGCCATTTGGTCATTTCTCCAGTTAAAATTGTTTGCGCTGTAAACCAAAAAAAAGAGCAACAATTTTGAAATAATTAGGGCTGTGCAAATGAACTCTTAATTAATCGATACATTTTTTTGATCGATTACAATTCTTTTGATTGGTATTCACCTCTCCGTCGGCTTCTGGCCCTTCAGGAAGTTCCGTCGGAGGTCTGGTGATGTCACGGACAGTGGGCGGGGCTTGCCATGTCCATCTGAAGGGCTCCTTTGCTGTACCTTCATATCTGCATGCGGGACCTTCCTATCTGCCACACGCAAGGGCTGTTACACTTCCCTCTATCACTTCCCTCTATCACTTCCCTCTATCAACCTGGGATTCTACAACCATCCACTGAGAGTTGTGATAGTTCCCTTCCTGGGACATCTACATGCCGACGGACTCATGTTAACCCCTCCTCATCTGGATTCAGCAGTGGTATCGTCTTACACATTTTTATACCAGTATCATACCTAGCTACATGTTTTTATGACTGCTTTTGGTACCGTTTGGTATTTTACAGTTTATGGAGCTCCATCGATTTTATCTCCAGTGCAATATTTATTTGGTGATCTACTTAAAGATTATAAAAGTTTTAATGCTCTTCCCATTGAGCGCTGCCTTTGTGTGTTTTGTATCCTGCTCTCCATTTTTTCAGTAGCTGCACTGGGAATCGGCCTGCAAGGAGATCAGCTAAAAGTAGTTGGATCTGTATATGTGTTATAATTAATCGAAATTAGTCGATTAATCGATTAAAAAAATAAACAATTAATCGAACACAAAATCAGTAACAGCCCTAGAAATAATATTTGTATTTCTTACTTTTTTCTATAATAAATATGAAGAGTTCTCGCTGGTTTTGGTACTTTGTGCAGTGCTACGATTATGTGAAGGGGACTTTACATTTCACCAATTCTTCATTTATGTTTTTTGGTTCCAGATTCCTCACATATAATTATATATTGCCTGTTTTTCTTATTGTTCTGTAGCACCTGGTCACTTTCCAGAACCGATGTCAAGAGGGGGTCAGAGAGTTGATTGATCGTGTTGATTTGTTTTAATTTAGGTCTCTGTCTCACCTTTGGCTGTTGTTTCTGGGGTGCCGATCCCACCCCAGGTTGGCAGGTGGCAGCAGTGGAGTCAAGGATTGTGTACTCTTGCCCAGCAGCCTATCAGGAGGGTTTGGCCTTGCTGTGCATGCTGGGAGAGGGTATTTATGAAGCAGACGCCATTTTCCTGGGTCTTCTCCTCGTGTGCCGCCCACCTTTAGGGTAGCCACCTCACACCGCCCCTGCAAATGGCCTTACGGGCCGGGGTTGCACGTGCAATGCAAGGATCCTGGCTTCAGGACAATTGATCTGCTGCTTGGGGACTCAGTAATCGAGTGGGTCCCACCTAAGGAGATCCTGGGCTGTCCGTCCAGTTGGAGGAGGCCATACGGTGGAGAGTCTGCCTGAGGAGTACCAAGAGAGGCTGGTGTTCTGATAGGGGCCTGACCATCCATCGGGGACCAGAGGAACCAGACACAGAGAGGCTGGTGTTCTGATAGGGGCCTGACCATCCATTGGGGACCAGAGGAACCATACACAGAGAGGCTGGTGTTCCGATAGGGGCCTGACTATCCATCGGGGACCAGAGGAACCATACACAGAGAGGCTGGTGTTCCGATAGGGGCCTGACCATCCATCGGGGACCAGAGGAACCAGACACAGAGAGGCTGGTGTTCCGATAGGGGCCTGATTATCCATCGGGGACCAGAGGAACCAGACACAGAGAGGCTGGTGTTCCGATAGGGGCCTGACCATCCATTGGGGACCAGAGGAACCAGACACAGAGAGGCTGGTGTTCTGATAGGGGCCTGACCATCCATCGGGGACCAGAGGAACCAGACACAGAGAGGCTGGTGTTCTGATAGGGGCCTGACAATCCATTGGGGACCAGAGGAACCATACACAGAGAGGCTGGTGTTCCGATAGGGGCCTGACCATCCATTGGGGACCAGAGGAACCATACACAGAGAGGCTGGTGTTCCGATAGGGGCCTGATCATCCATCGGGGACCAGAGGAACCAGACACAGAGAGGCTGGTGTTCCGATAGGGGCCTGACCATCCATCGGGGACCAGAGGAACCAGACACAGAGAGGCTGGTGTTCTGATAGGGGCCTGACCATCCATCGGGGACCAGAGGAACCAGACACAGAGAGGCTGGTGTTCTGATAGGGGCCTGATCATCCATCGGGGACCAGAGGAACCAGACACAGAGAGGCTGGTGTTCTGATAGGGGGCTGACTATCCATCGGGGACCAGAGGAACCAGACACTGAGAGGCTGGTGTTCCAATAGGGGCCTGACTATCCATTGGGGACCAGAGGAACCAGACACAGAGAGGCTGGTGTTCTGATAGGGGGCTGACTATCCATCGGGGACCAGAGGAACCAGACACTGAGAGGCTGGTGTTCCAATAGGGGCCTGACTATCCATTGGGGACCAGAGGAACCAGACACAGAGAGGCTGGTGTTCCAATAGGGGCCTGACTATCCATTGGGGACCAGAGGAACCAGACACAGAGAGGCTGGTGTTCCGATAGAGGCCTGACCATCTATTGGGGACCAGAGGAACCAGACACAGAGAGGCTGGTGTTCCAATAGGGGCCTGACTATCCATCGGGGACCAGAGGAACCATACACAGAGAGGCTGGTGTTCCGATAGGGGCCTGACCATCCATCGGGGACCAGAGGAACCAGACACAGAGAGGCTGGTGTTCCGATAGGGGCCTGACTATCCATCGGGGACCAGAGGAACCAGACACAGAGAGGCTGGTGTTCCGATAGAGGCCTGACCATCCATCGGGGACCAGAGGAACCAGACACAGAGAGGCTGGTGTTCCGATAGGGGCCTGACCATCCATCGGGGACCAGAGGAACCAGACACAGAGAGGCTGGTGTTCCAATAGGGGCCTGACTATCCATCGGGGACCAGAGGAACCATACACAGAGAGGCTGGTGTTCTGATAGGGGCCTGACCATCCATTGGGGACCAGAGGAACCAGACACAGAGAGGCTGGTGTTCCAATAGGGGCCTGACTATCCATCGGGGACCAGAGGAACCAGACACAGAGAGGCTGGTGTTCCGATAGGGGCCTGACTATCCATCGGGGACCAGAGGAACCATACACAGAGAGGCTGGTGTTCCGATAGGGGCCTGACCATCCATTGGGGACCAGAGGAACCATACACAGAGAGGCTGGTGTTCCGATAGGGGCCTGACCATCCATCGGGGACCAGAGGAACCATACACAGAGAGGCTGGTGTTCCAATAGGGGCCTGACTATCCATCGGGGACCAGAGGAACCAGACACAGAGAGGCTGGTGTTCTGATAGGGGCCTGACCATCCATTGGGGACCAGAGGAACCATACACAGAGAGGCTGGTGTTCTGATAGGGGCCTGACCATCCATTGGGGACCAGAGGAACCAGACACAGAGAGGCTGGTGTTCCAATAGGGGCCTGACTATCCATCGGGGACCAGAGGAACCAGACACAGAGAGGCTGGTGTTCTGATAGGGGCCTGACTATCCATCGGGGACCAGAGGAACCAGACACAGAGAGGCTGGTGTTCCGATAGGGGCCTGACCATCCATTGGTGACCAGAGGAACCAGACACAGAGAGGCTGGTGTTCTGATAGGGGCCTGACCATCCATTGGGGACCAGAGGAACCAGACACAGAGAGGCTGGTGTTCCAATAGGGGCCTGACTATCCATCGGGGACCAGAGGAACCAGACACAGAGAGGCTGGTGTTCTGATAGGGGCCTGACTATCCATCGGGGACCAGAGGAACCAGACACAGAGAGGCTGGTGTTCCGATAGGGGCCTGACCATCCATTGGTGACCAGAGGAACCAGACACAGAGAGGCTGGTGTTCTGATAGGGGCCTGACAATCCATTGGGGACCAGAGGAACCATACACAGAGAGGCTGGTGTTCTGATAGGGGCCTGACCATCCATTGGGGACCAGAGGAACCAGACACAGAGAGGCTGGTGTTCCAATAGGGGCCTGACTATCCATCGGGGACCAGAGGAACCAGACACAGAGAGGCTGGTGTTCTGATAGGGGCCTGACTATCCATCGGGGACCAGAGGAACCAGACACAGAGAGGCTGGTGTTCCGATAGGGGCCTGACCATCCATTGGTGACCAGAGGAACCAGACACAGAGAGGCTGGTGTTCTGATAGGGGCCTGACCATCCATTGGGGACCAGAGGAACCAGACACAGAGAGGCTGGTGTTCCAATAGGGGCCTGACTATCCATCGGGGACCAGAGGAACCAGACACAGAGAGGCTGGTGTTCTGATAGGGGCCTGACTATCCATCGGGGACCAGAGGAACCAGACACAGAGAGGCTGGTGTTCCGATAGGGGCCTGACCATCCATTGGTGACCAGAGGAACCAGACACAGAGAGGCTGGTGTTCTGATAGGGGCCTGACCATCCATTGGGGACCAGAGGAACCATACACAGAGAGGCTGGTGTTCTGATAGGGGCCTGACCATCCATTGGGGACCAGAGGAACCATACACAGAGAGGCTGGTGTTCTGATAGGGGCCTGACCATCCATTGGGGACCAGAGGAACCATACACAGAGAGGCTGGTGTTCCGATAGGGGCCTGACCATCCATCGGGGACCAGAGGAACCAGACACAGAGAGGCTGGTGTTCCGATAGGGGCCTGACAATCCATCGGGGACCAGAGGAACCAGACACAGAGAGGCTGGTGTTCTGATAGGGGCCTGACCATCCATTGGGGACCAGAGGAACCATACACAGAGAGGCTGGTGTTCCGATAGGGGCCTGACCATCCATTGGGGACCAGAGGAACCAGACACAGAGAGGCTGGTGTTCCAATAGGGGCCTGACTATCCATCGGGGACCAGAGGAACCATACACAGAGAGGCTGGTGTTCCGATAGGGGCCTGACTATCCATCGGGGACCAGAGGAACCAGACACAGAGAGGCTGGTGTTCCGATAGAGGCCTGACCATCCATCGGGGACCAGAGGAACCAGACACAGAGAGGCTGGTGTTCAGATAGGGGCCTGACCATCCATTGGGGACCAGAGGAACCATACACAGAGAGGCTGGTGTTCTGATAGGGGCCTGACAATCCATCGGGGACCAGAGGAACCAGACACAGAGAGGCTGGTGTTCCGATAGGGGCCTGACCATCCATCGGGGACCAGAGGAACCAGACACAGAGAGGCTGGTGTTCCAATAGGGGCCTGACTATCCATCGGGGACCAGAGGAACCATACACAGAGAGGCTGGTGTTCTGATAGGGGCCTGACCATCCATTGGGGACCAGAGGAACCAGACACAGAGAGGCTGGTGTTCCAATAGGGGCCTGACTATCCATCGGGGACCAGAGGAACCAGACACAGAGAGGCTGGTGTTCTGATAGGGGCCTGACTATCCATCGGGGACCAGAGGAACCATACACAGAGAGGCTGGTGTTCCGATAGGGGCCTGACTATCCATCGGGGACCAGAGGAACCATACACAGAGAGGCTGGTGTTCCGATAGGGGCCTGACCATCCATCGGGGACCAGAGGAACCATACACAGAGAGGCTGGTGTTCTGATAGGGGCCTGACCATCCATTGGTGACCAGAGGAACCAGACACAGAGAGGCTGGTGTTCCAATAGGGGCCTGACCATCCATTGGGGACCAGAGGAACCAGACACAGAGAGGCTGGTGTTCCGATAGGGGCCTGACCATCCATCAGGGACCAGAGGAACCATACACAGAGAGGCTGGTGTTCTGATAGGGGCCTGACCATCCATTGGGGACCAGAGGAACCATACACAGAGAGGCTGGTGTTCTGATAGGGGCCTGACCATCCATTGGGGACCAGAGGAACCATACACAGAGAGGCTGGTGTTCCGATAGGGGCCTGACCATCCATCGGGGACCAGAGGAACCAGACACAGAGAATCTGGTGTTCTGATAGGGGCCTGACCATCCATCGGGGACCAGAGGAACCAGACACAGAGAGGCTGGTGTTCCGATAGGGGCCTGACCATCCATTGGGGACCAGAGGAACCAGACACAGAGAGGCTGGTGTTCCAATAGGGGCCTGACTATCCATCGGGGACCAGAGGAACCATACACAGAGAGGCTGGTGTTCTGATAGGGGCCTGACCATCCATTGGGGACCAGAGGAACCAGACACAGAGAGGCTGGTGTTCCAATAGGGGCCTGACTATCCATCGGGGACCAGAGGAACCAGACACAGAGAGGCTGGTGTTCCGATAGGGGCCTGACTATCCATCGGGGACCAGAGGAACCATACACAGAGAGGCTGGTGTTCCGATAGGGGCCTGACCATCCATTGGGGACCAGAGGAACCAGACACAGAGAGGCTGGTGTTCCGATAGGGGCCTGACCATCCATCTGGGACCAGAGGAACCATACACAGAGAGGCTGGTGTTCCAATAGGGGCCTGACCATCCATCGGGGACCAGAGGAACCATACACAGAGAGGCTGGTGTTCCGATAGGGGCCTGACCATCCATTGGGGACCAGAGGAACCATACACAGAGAGGCTGGTGTTCCGATAGGGGCCTGACCATCCATCGGGGACCAGAGGAACCATACACAGAGAGGCTGGTGTTCCAATAGGGGCCTGACTATCCATCGGGGACCAGAGGAACCAGACACAGAGAGGCTGGTGTTCTGATAGGGGCCTGACCATCCATTGGGGACCAGAGGAACCATACACAGAGAGGCTGGTGTTCTGATAGGGGCCTGACCATCCATTGGGGACCAGAGGAACCAGACACAGAGAGGCTGGTGTTCCAATAGGGGCCTGACTATCCATCGGGGACCAGAGGAACCAGACACAGAGAGGCTGGTGTTCTGATAGGGGCCTGACTATCCATCGGGGACCAGAGGAACCAGACACAGAGAGGCTGGTGTTCCAATAGGGGCCTGACTATCCATCGGGGACCAGAGGAACCAGACACAGAGAGGCTGGTGTTCTGATAGGGGCCTGACTATCCATCGGGGACCAGAGGAACCAGACACAGAGAGGCTGGTGTTCCGATAGGGGCCTGACCATCCATTGGTGACCAGAGGAACCAGACACAGAGAGGCTGGTGTTCCAATAGGGGCCTGACCATCCATTGGGGACCAGAGGAACCATACACAGAGAGGCTGGTGTTCTGATAGGGGCCTGACCATCCATTGGGGACCAGAGGAACCATACACAGAGAGGCTGGTGTTCTGATAGGGGCCTGACCATCCATTGGGGACCAGAGGAACCATACACAGAGAGGCTGGTGTTCCGATAGGGGCCTGACCATCCATCGGGGACCAGAGGAACCAGACACAGAGAGGCTGGTGTTCCGATAGGGGCCTGACAATCCATCGGGGACCAGAGGAACCAGACACAGAGAGGCTGGTGTTCTGATAGGGGCCTGACCATCCATTGGGGACCAGAGGAACCATACACAGAGAGGCTGGTGTTCCGATAGGGGCCTGACCATCCATCGGGGACCAGAGGAACCAGACACAGAGAGGCTGGTGTTCCGATAGGGGCCTGACAATCCATCGGGGACCAGAGGAACCAGACACAGAGAGGCTGGTGTTCTGATAGGGGCCTGACCATCCATTGGGGACCAGAGGAACCATACACAGAGAGGCTGGTGTTCCGATAGGGGCCTGACCATCCATTGGGGACCAGAGGAACCAGACACAGAGAGGCTGGTGTTCCAATAGGGGCCTGACTATCCATCGGGGACCAGAGGAACCATACACAGAGAGGCTGGTGTTCCGATAGGGGCCTGACTATCCATCGGGGACCAGAGGAACCAGACACAGAGAGGCTGGTGTTCCGATAGAGGCCTGACCATCCATCGGGGACCAGAGGAACCAGACACAGAGAGGCTGGTGTTCAGATAGGGGCCTGACCATCCATTGGGGACCAGAGGAACCATACACAGAGAGGCTGGTGTTCTGATAGGGGCCTGACAATCCATCGGGGACCAGAGGAACCAGACACAGAGAGGCTGGTGTTCCGATAGGGGCCTGACCATCCATCGGGGACCAGAGGAACCATACACAGAGAGGCTGGTGTTCTGATAGGGGCCTGACCATCCATTGGGGACCAGAGGAACCATACACAGAGAGGCTGGTGTTGCCTGACTATCCATCGGGGACCAGAGGAACCAGACACAGAGAGGCTGGTGTTCCTGATAGGGGCCTGACTATCCATCGGGGACCAGAGGAACCAGACACAGAGAGGCTGGTGTTCTGATAGGGGCCTGACTATCCATCGGGGACCAGAGGAACCATACACAGAGAGGCTGGTGTTCTGATAGGGGCCTGACCATCCATTGGGGACCAGAGGAACCATACACAGAGAGGCTGGTGTTCTGATAGGGGCCTGACCATCCATTGGGGACCAGAGGAACCATACACAGAGAGGCTGGTGTTCTGATAGGGGCCTGACCATCCATTGGGGACCAGAGGAACCAGACACAGAGAATCTGGTGTTCTGATAGGGGCCTGACCATCCATCGGGGACCAGAGGAACCATACACAGAGAGGCTGGTGTTCCGATAGGGGCCTGACCATCCATTGGGGACCAGAGGAACCAGACACAGAGAGGCTGGTGTTCCAATAGGGGCCTGACCATCCATTGGGGACCAGAGGAACCATACACAGAGAGGCTGGTGTTCCGATAGGGGCCTGACTATCCATTGGGGACCAGAGGAACCATACACAGAGAGGCTGGTGTTCTGATAGGGGCCTGACCATCCATTGGGGACCAGAGGAACCATACACAGAGAGGCTGGTGTTCTGATAGGGGCCTGACCATCCATTGGGGACCAGAGGAACCATACACAGAGAGGCTGGTGTTCTGATAGGGGCCTGACAATCCATCGGGGACCAGAGGAACCAGACACAGAGAGGCTGGTGTTCTGATAGGGGCCTGACTATCCATCGGGGACCAGAGGAACCAGACACAGAGAGAGCCTGGGATGGGGGAGGGTATAACATCCTGGGATTGAAGGGGTTAATGAGTGTTTAGTCCATTGCCCTCGGGAGATTATTTCTGTAAATCTATTTATTTTAGAGGCAGGAGGGTGAAAGTACAAGAAGAGAAGACTGGCCATGAAATGGGTGAATGAAGGGTGAGGGGCCCTCAGATAATGAGGAACGGCCGTCCGTACTGAGCCCCGAGGATTCCGGCCCCGAGGATTCCGGCCCCGAGGATTCCGGCTCCGAGGATTCCGGCCTGAGGATTCCGGCCCCCCCCAGAGTCACCCCGAGATGCCCCCCTCTGGAGTCGCCCCGAGCCCCCCCCGAGTCGCTCCGAGACGCCCCCCCCCTGGAGTCGCCCCGAGACGCCCCCCCCTGGAGTTGCCCCGAGCCCCCCCTGGAGTTGCCCCGAGCTCCCCCCCCCGGAGTCACCCCGAGACGCCCTGGGCCCCCCCCGGAGTTGCCCCGAGACGCCCTCCCTGGAGTCGCCCCGACCCACTCCCTCCGGAGTCGCCCTAAATCAACCTGAGCCACCCCGAGCCCCCCTGAAACGCCCCCCCCTGGAGTCGCCCCGATCCCCCCCGGAGTCGCCCCGAGCCCCCCCCCCGGAGTCGCCCCGAGAGGCCAACAGCCCCCCCCCCCCGGAGTCGCCCCGAGCCGCCCCCCCCCCCCCCGGAGTCGCCCTGAGTCCCCCGAGGGGGGGGGCAGGAAGGGGGGAAGTGCCCCCCGGCATCGAAGGGGTTAATTCTCCATTACAAACGTTCATTTTATAAGACCGATCACTTCTGGCTCCTCCTACATTGTGAGACTGCGTGTTTGTACTTTTGTCTGACGGACTTGTGTACCAACGATCAGAAAATCCGCCAACAGCCCAATTCCCATCTGATAATCCGATCGTGTCATTGTGCCGAGGGCTTTGGTGGAGGATCGGCGATTTACTCTGACCTCCCCTCCCCCCATCTCACAATCAATGTCACTTCTATTTATTGTACACAAATTTACAGAAAACGTCTCCGGCATCCGACCCCAACCGGTCTGTAAGGGGCGGGGCCTTCCTGCAGCTGGCTGTCCGAAGACCAATCAAAATTCATCTCCGGGACCACCGATCTTCCATTCATCTCTGGCCCCTCCCCCGACACAAATCCATCTCTGGCCCCTCCCCCAACACAAATCCATCTCTGGCCCCTCCCCCGACACAAATCCATCGATCAGCTGGAAAACATTCGTCCGTCAGCGGCTGCACCCCCCCCCCCAAAAAAGGCCACACCCCATCTTCTTATAATTATTATCATAGCCCCCCCGCCCCCCCCCACCAGTGTCATTATTATTACTGCCCCCCTCATTATTATTATTACTGCCCCCCCCTCATTATTATTATTATTACTGCCCCCCCCTAATTATTATTATTATTACTGCCCCCCCCCTCATTATTATTATTATTACTGCCCCCCCTCATTATTATTATTATTACTGCCCCCCCTCATTATTATTATTATTACTGCCCCCCCCTAATTATTATTATTATTACTGCCCCCCCCCTCATTATTATTATTATTACTGCCCCCCCTCATTATTATTATTATTACTGCCCCCCCCCTAATTATTATTATTATTACTGCCCCCCCCCTCATTATTATTCTAGTCTTATTAAGTCTCGCCCTGCTGCCCTCATAAGACATGGTGTGAAGGTTTTCTGGCCCCCACCATTCCTGTGCTCATTATGAGGGATGATGAGGGAGGCCAATGCCTCCTATGTATAGTATGAGGACAGAAGGATGGAGTATTGGAGGTTGTATCTGATGTTCCGGATTCTAATGACTTTTCTGTCCTCTGGACTGAGTGATGATCGAAGTGATCGGAATGATTGACATCCAACGACTGAGGAATTTCTCTGTAGAACTTTCCTTGCCTGGGGCAGAATTTCTCGTCCTTCCCCCGGGCTGAGTGTTTATATTCACGAGACAAGCGATTCCTATAAATACCAACCGTCCTCCAGAGACCTCCAACCTGACCTCCGAGAGCGTCTCCCAAGAGAGCGGTGAGTCCTGATATTCTACATCCTATCTACTAATACAGAGATCCCATCCCCCCTTATCCCCCCCTTATGTACTTATACATGGAGATCATATCCCCCCTTATGTATTTATACATGGTGATCATATCTCCCCCTTATGTATATTATACATGGAGATCACATCCCCCCTTATGTATTATACATGGAGATCATATCCCCCCCTTATGTATTTATACATGGAGATCATATCCCCCCCCCTTATATATTATACATGGAGATCATATCCCCCCCTTATGTATTTATACATGGAGATCATATCCCCCCCTTATGTATTTATACATGGTGATCATATCTCCCCCTTATGTATATTATACATGGAGATCACATCCCCCCTTATGTATTATACATGGAGATCATATCCCCCCCTTATGTATTTATACATGGAGATCATATCCCCCCCCCTTATATATTATACATGGGGATCATATCCCCCCCTTATGTATTTATACATGGAGATCATATCCCCCCCTTATGTATTTATACATGGAGATCATATCCCCCCCTTATGTATTTATACATGGTGATCATATCTCCCCCTTATGTATTTATACATGGAGATCATATCCCCCCCTTATGTATTATACATGGAGATCATATCCCCCCCTTATGTATTTATACATGGAGATCATATCCCCCCCCCCTTATGTATTATACATGGAGATCATATCCCCCTTATGTATTTATACATGGAGATCATATCCCCCCCTTATGTATTTATACATGGAGATCATATCCCCCCTTATGTATTTATACATGGAGATCATATCCCCCCTTATGTATATTATACATGGAGATCATATCCCCCCCTTATGTACTTATACATGGTGATCATATCTCCCCCTTATGTATATTATACATGGAGATCATATCCCCCCCCCCTTATATATTATACATGGAGATCATATCCCCCCCTTATGTATTTATACATGGAGATCATATCCCCCCTTATGTATTAATACATGGAGATCACATCCCCCCCTTATGTATTTATACATGGAGATCATATCCCCCCCTTATGTATTTATACATGGAGATCATATCCCCCCTTATGTATTTATACATGGAGATCATATCCCCCCTTATGTATTTATACATGGAGATCATATCCCCCCCTTATGTATTATACATGGAGATCATATCCCCCCTTATGTATTTATACATGGAGATCATATCCCCCCCTTATGTATTTATACATGGAGATCATATCCCCCCCTTATGTATTTATACATGGAGATCATATCCCCCCCCTTATGTATTTATACATGGAGATCATATCCCCCCCTTATGTATTTATACATGGAGATCACATCCCCCCCTTATGTATTTATACATGGAGATCATATCCCCCTTATGTATTTATACATGGAGATCATATCCCCCCCCTTATGTATTATACATGGAGATCATATCCCCCCCTTATGTATTTATACATGGAGATCATATCCCCCCTTATGTATTTATACATGGAGATCATATCCCCCCTTATGTATTTATACATGGAGATCATATCCCCCCTTATGTATTTATACATGGAGATCATATCCCCCCCTTATGTATTTATACATGGAGATCATATCCCCCCCTTATGTATTTATACATGGAGATCATATCCCCCCTTATGTATTTATACATGGAGATCACATCCCCCCCTTATGTATTTATACATGGAGATCATATCACCCCCTTATGTATTTATACATGGAGATCACATCCCCCCTTATATATTATACATGGAGATCATATCCCCCCTTATGTATTTATACATGGAGATCATATCCCCCCTTATGTATTTATACATGGAGATCATATCCCCCCCTTATGTATTTATACATGGAGATCATATCCCCCCTTATGTATTTATACATGGAGATCATATCCCCCCTTATGTATTTATACATGGAGATCATATCCCCCCCTTATGTATTTATACATGGAGATCATATCCCCCCCTTATGTATTTATACATGGAGATCATATCCCCCCCCTTATGTATTTATACATGGAGATCATATCCCCCCTTATGTATTTATACATGGAGATCATATCCCCCCTTATGTATTTATACATGGAGATCATATCCCCCCTTATGTATTTATACATGGAGATCATATCCCCCCTTATGTATTTATACATGGAGATCCCCCCCTTATGTATTTATACATGGAGATCATATCCCCCCCTTATGTATTTATACATGGAGATCATATCCCCCCTTATGTATTTATACATGGAGATCATATCCCCCCTTATGTATTTATACATGGAGATCATATCCCCCCCTTATGTATTTATACATGGAGATCATATCCCCCCCTTATGTATTTATACATGGAGATCATATCCCCCCTTATGTATTTATACATGGAGATCATATCCCCCCTTATGTATTTATACATGGAGATCACATCCCCCCCTTATGTATTTATACATGGAGATCATATCACCCCCTTATGTATTATACATGGAGATCATATCCCCCCTTATGTATTTATACATGGAGATCATATCCCCCCTTATGTATTTATACATGGAGATCATATCCCCCCCTTATGTATTTATACATGGAGATCATATCCCCCCCTTATGTATTATACATGGAGATCATATCCCCCCTTATGTATTTATACATGGAGATCATATCCCCCCCTTATGTATTTATACATGGAGATCATATCCCCCCCTTATGTATTTATACATGGAGATCATATCCCCCCTTATGTATTTTACATGGAGATCATATCCCCCCCTTATGTATTTATACATGGAGATCATATCCCCCCCTTATGTATTTATACATGGAGTATTTATCATATCATATCCCCCCTTATGTATTTATACATGGAGATCATATCCCCCCTTATGTATTTATACATGGAGATCATATCCCCCCTTATGTATTTATACATGGAGATCATATCCCCCCCCTTATGTATTTATACATGGAGATCATATCCCCCCCTTATGTATTTATACATGGAGATCATATCCCCCCTTATGTATTTATACATGGAGATCATATCCCCCCTTATGTATTTATACATGGAGATCATATCCCCCCCTTATGTATTTATACATGGAGATCATATCCCCCCCTTATGTATTTATACATGGAGATCATATCCCCCCCTTATATATTTATACATGGAGATCATATCCCCCCCCCTTATATATTATACATGGAGATCATATCCCCCCCCCTTATATATTATACATGGAGATCATATCCCCCCCCTTATATATTTATACATGGAGATCATATCCCCCCCCTTATATATTATACATGGAGATCATATCCCCCTTATGTATTTATACATGGAGATCATACCCCCCCTTATGTATTTATACATGGAGATCATACCCCCCCTTATGTATTTATACATGGAGATCATATCCCCCCCCTTATATATTATACATGGAGATCATACCCCCCCCCCTTATGTATTTATACATGGAGATCATACCCCCCCTTATGTATTTATACATGGAGATCATATCCCCCCCTTATGTATTTATACATGGAGATCATACCCCCCCTTATGTATTTATACATGGAGATCATATCCCCCCCCTTATATATTATACATGGAGATCATAACCCCCCCCCCTTATGTATTTATACATGGAGATCATACCCCCCCTTATGTATTTATACATGGAGATCATATCACCCCCTTATATATTATACATGGAGATCATATCCCCCCCTTATATATTATACATGGAGATCATATCCCCCCCTTTCTTTCCTCATAGCTGAGCTCCTCCATGTCTCTTATCAGTTTGGTTGCCCTTCTCTGCACTTTCTCCAGTTCCCCGATATCCAGATGAGGTCTCACTAATGATTTGTACAGGGGGTGGGGGGGGGGGGTGATATCTCTCTCTCTGGAGTCCATACCTCTCTATACAAGAAAGGACTTTCCTCGCTTTGGAGACCACAGCTTGGCATTGCATGTTATTATTGAGCTTATGATCAACTAAAACACCCAGATCCTTCTCCACTACAGATCCCCCCAGATCCTTCTCCACTACAGATCCCCCCAGATCCTTCTCCACTACGGATCCCCCCAGATCCTTCTCCACTACAGATCCCCCCAGATCCTTCTCCACTACGGATCCCCCCAGATCCTTCTCCACTACGGATCCCCCCCAGATCCTTCTCCACTACAGATCCCCCCAGATACTTCTCCACTACGGATCCCCCCAGATCCTTCTCCACTACAGATCCCCCCAGATCCTTCTCCACTACGGATCCCCCCAGATCCTTCTCCACTACAGATCCCCCCAGATCCTTCTCCACTACAGATCCCCCCAGATCCTTCTCCACTACGGATCCCCCCAGATCCTTCTCCACTACGGATCCCCCCAGATCCTTCTCCACTATGGATCCCCCCCAGATCCTTCTCTACAGATCCCCCCAGATACTTCTCCACTACGGATCCCCCCAGATCCTTCTCCACTACAGATCCCCCCCCCCAGATCCTTCTCCAGTACTGATCCCCCCAGATCCTTCTCCACTTCGGATCCCCCCCAGATCCTTCTCCACTACAGATCCCCCAGATCCTTCTCCACTACAGATCCCCCCAGATCTTCTCCTCAGATCCCCCCAGATCCTTCTCCACTAGATCCCCCCAGATCCTTCTCCACTACAGATCCCCCCAGATCCTTCTCCACTACAGATCCCCCCAGATCCTTCTCCACTACAGATCCCCCCAGATCCTTCTCCACTACAGATCCCCCCAGATCCTTCTCCACTATCCCCCCAGGATCCCCCCAGATCCTTCTCCACTACGGATCCCCCCCAGATCCTTCTCCACTACAGATCCCCCCAGATACTTCTCCACTACGGATCCCCCCAGATCCTTCTCCACTACAGATCCCCCCCAGATCCTTCTCCACTACAAATCCCCCCAGATCCTTCTCCACTACGGATCCCCCCAGATCCTTCTCCACTACAGATCCCCCCAGATCCTTCTCCACTACAGATCCCCCAGATCCTTCTCCATTACAGATCCCCCCAGATCCTTCTCCTCTATAGATCCCCCCAGATCCTTCTCCACTACAGATCCCCCCAGATCCTTCTCCACTACGGATCCCCCCAGATCCTTCTCCACTACAGATCCCCCCAGATCCTTCTCCACTATGGATCCCCCCAGATCCTTCTCCACTACAGATTCCCCAGATCCTTCTCCACTACAGATCCCCCCAGATCCTTCTCCACTACGATCCCCCCAGATCCTTCTCCACTACGGATCCCCCAGATCCTTCTCCACTACAGATCCCCCAGATCCTTCTCCACTACGATCCCCCCAGATCCTTACAGATCCCCCCAGATCCTTCTCCACTACGGATCCCCCAGATCCTTCTCCACTACAGATCCAGATCCTTCTCCACTACGGATCCCCCCAGATCCTTCTCCACTACAGATCCCCCCAGATCCTTCTCCACTACGGATCCCCCCAGATCCTTCTCCACTATGGATCCCCCCCAGATCCTTCTCTACAGATCCTTCTCCACTACGGATCCCCCCAGATCCTTCTCCACTACAGATCCCCCCAGATCCTTCTCCACTACGGATCCCCCCAGATCCTTCTCCACTACAGATCCCCCCAGATCCTTCTCCACTACAGATCCCTCCAGATCCTTCTCCACTACGGATCCCCCCAGATCCTTCTCCACTACGGATCCCCCCAGATCCTTCTCCACTACGGATCCCCCCCAGATCCTTCTCCACTACAGATCCCCCCAGATACTTCTCCACTACGGATCCCCCCAGATCCTTATCCACTACAGATCCCCCAGATCCTTCTCCACTACGGATCCCTCCCAGATCCTTCTCCACTACGGATCCCCCCAGATCCTTCTCCACTACAGATCCCCCCAGATCCTTCTCCACTACAGATCCCCCCAGATCCTTCTCCTCAGATCCCCCCAGATCCTTCTCCACTACGGATCCCTCCCAGATCCTTCTCCACTACGGATCCCCCCAGATCCTTCTCCACTACAGATCCCCCCAGATCCTTCTCCACTACAGATCCCCCCAGATCATTCTCCACTATGGATCCCCCAGATCATTCTCCACTACGGATCCCCCCAGATCCTTCTCCACTACGGATCCCCCCAGATCCTTCTCCACTACGGATCCCCCCAGATCCTTCTCCACTACAGACCCCTCCAGATCCTTCTCCACTACGGATCCCCCCCAGATCCTTCTCCACTACAGATCCCCCCAGATCCTTCTCCACTACAGACCCCTCCAGATCCTTCTCCACTACGGATCCCCTCTAGATCCTTCTCCACTACAGATCCCCCCCAGATCCTTCTCCACTACAGATCCCCCAGATCCTTCTCCATTACAGATCCCCCCAGATCCTTCTCCTCTATAGATCCCCCCAGATCCTTCTCCACTACAGATCCCCCAGATCCTTCTCCACTACGGATCCCCCCAGATCCTTCTCCACTACAGATCCCCCCAGATCCTTCTCCACTACGGATCCCCCCAGATCCTTCTCCACTACAGATTCCCCAGATCCTTCTCCACTACAGATCCCCCCAGATCCTTCTCCACTACGGATCCCCCCAGATCCTTCTCCACTACGGATCCCCCAGATCCTTCTCCACTACAGATCCCCCAGATCCTTCTCCACTACGAATCCCCCCAGATCCTTCTCCACTACAGATCCCCCCAGATCCTTCTCCACTACGGATCCCCCCAGATCCTTCTCCACTACAGATCCCCCCAGATCCTTCTCCACTACGGATCCCCCCAGATCCTTCTCCACTACAGATCCCCCCAGATCCTTCTCCACTACGGATCCCCCCAGATCCTTCTCCACTACGGATCCCCCCCAGATCCTTCTCCACTACAGATCCCCCCAGATACTTCTCCACTACGGATCCCCCCAGATCCTTCTCCACTACAGATCCCCCCAGATCCTTCTCCACTATGGATCCCCCCAGATCCTTCTCCACTACAGATCCCCCCAGATCCTTCTCCACTACAGATCCCCCCAGATCCTTCTCCACTACAGATCCCCACCAGATCCTTCTCCACTACAGATCCCTCCAGATCCTTCTCCACTATTGATCCCCCCCAGATCCTTCACTACAGATCCCCCCAGATCCTTCTCCACTACGGATCCCCCCAGATCCTTCTCCACTACAGATCCCCCCCCCAGATCCTTCTCCACTACGGATCCCCCCAGATCCTTCTCCACTACGGATCCCCCCCAGATCCTTCTCCACTACAGATCCCCCAGATCCTTCTCCACTACAGATCCCCTCAGATCCTTCTCCTCTATAGATCCCCCCAGATCCTTCTCCACTACGGATCCCCCCAGATCCTTCTCCACTACAGATCCCCCCAGATCCTTCTCCACTACAGATCCCCCCCAGATCCTTCTCCACTACAGATCCCCCCAGATCCTTCTCCACTACAGATCCCCCCAGATCCTTCTCCACTACGGATCCCCCCAGATCCTTCTCCACTACGGATCCCCCCCAGATCCTTCTCCACTACAGATCCCCCCAGATACTTCTCCACTACGGATCCCCCCAGATCCTTCTCCACTACAGATCCCCCCAGATCCTTCTCCACTACAAATCCCCCCAGATCCTTCTCCACTACGGATCCCCCCAGATCCTTCTCCACTACAGATCCCCCCAGATCCTTCTCCACTACAGATCCCCCAGATCCTTCTCCATTACAGATCCCCCCAGATCCTTCTCCTCTATACGGATCCCCCCAGATCCTTCTCCACTACAGATCCCCCAGATCCTTCTCCACTACGGATCCCCCCAGATCCTTCTCCACTACAGATCCCCCCAATCCTTCTCCACTACGGATCCCCCCAGATCCTTCTCCACTACAGATTCCCCAGATCCTTCTCCACTACAGATCCCCCCAGATCCTTCTCCACTACGGATCCCCCCAGATCGGATCCCCCAGATCCTTCTCCACTACGGATCCCCCCAGATCCTTCTCCACTACAGATCCCCCTCAGATCCTTCTCCACTACAGATCCCCCCCAGAGCCTTCTCCACTACAGATTCCTCCAGATCCTTCTCCACTATTGATCCCCCAGATCCTTCTCCAATACAGATCCCCACCAGATCCTTCTCCACTACAGATCCCCCCAGATCCTTCTCCACTATGGATCCCCCCAGATCCTTCTCCAATACAGATTCCCCAGATCCTTCTCCACTACAGATCCCCCTCAGATCCTTCTCCACTACGGATCCCCCCAGATCCTTCTCCACTACAGATCCCCCCAGATCCTTCTCCACTACAGAATCCCCCCAGATCCTTCTCCACTACGATCCTTCTCCACTACAGATCCCCCCAGATCCTTCTCCACTACAGATCCCCCCAGATCCTTCTCCACTACAGATCCCCCCAGATCCTTCTCCACTACAGATCCCCCCAGATCCTTCTCCACTACAGATCCCCCCAGATCCTCTCTCCACTACAGATCCCCCCAGATCCTTCTCCACTACAGATCCCCCCAGATCCTTCTCCACTACGGATCCCCCCAGATCCTTCTCCACTACGGATCCCCCCAGATCCTTCTCCACTACGGATCCCCCCCAGATCCTTCTCCACTACGGATCCCCCCCAGATCCTTCTCCACTACGGATCCCCCCCAGATACTTCTCCACTACGGATCCCCCCAGATACTTCTCCACTACAGATCCCCCCCAGATCCTTCTCCACTACAGATCCCCCAGATCCTTCTCCACTACAGATCCCCCCAGATCCTTCTCCACTACAGATCCCCCCAGATCCTTCTCCACTACAGATCCCCCCAGATCCTTCTCCACTACAGATCCCCCCAGATCCTTCTCCACTACAGATCCCCCCAGATCCTTCTCCACTACGGATCCCCCCCAGATCCTTCTCCACTACGGATCCCCCCCAGATCCTTCTCCACTACGGATCCCCCCCAGATCCTTCTCCACTATAGATCCCCCCAGATCCTTCTCCACTACGGATCCCCCCAGATCCTTCTCCACTACAGATCCCCCCAGATCCTTCTCCACTACAGATCCCCTCAGATCCTTCTCCTCTATAGATCCCCCCAGATCCTTCTCCACTACGGATCCCCCCAGATCCTTCTCCACTACAGATCCCCCCAGATCCTTCTCCACTACAGATCCCCCCAGATCCTTCTCCACTACAGATCCCCCAGATCCCCCCAGATCTTTCTCCACTACAGATCCCCCCAGATCCTTCTCCACTACAGATCCCCCCAGACCCCCAGATCCTTCTCCACTACAGATCCCCCCAGATCCTTCTCCACTACAGATCCCCCAGATCCTTCTCCATTACAGATCCCCCAGATCCTTCTCCTCTATAGATCCCCCCAGATCCTTCTCCACTACAGATCCCCCAGATCCTTCTCCACTACGGATCCCCCCAGATCCTTCTCCACTACAGATCCCCCCAGATCCTTCTCCACTACGGATCCCCCCAGATCCTTCTCCACTACAGATTCCCCAGATCCTTCTCCACTACAGATCCCCCCAGATCCTTCTCCACTACGGATCCCCCAGATCCTTCTCCACTACAGATCCCCCAGATCCTTCTCCACTACAGATCCCCCAGATCCTTCTCCACTACAGATCCCCCCAGATCCTTCTCCACTACGAATCCCCCCAGATCCTTCTCCACTACAGATCCCCCCAGATCCTTCTCCACTACAGATCCCCCCAGATCCTTCTCCACTACGTATCCCCCGAGATCCTTCTCCACTACGGATCCCCCCCAGATCCTTTTTCACTACAGATCCCCCCAGATACTTCTCCACTACGGATCCCCCCAGATCCTTTCTCCACTACAGATCCCCCCCAGATCCTTCTCCACTACGGATCCCCCCAGATCCTTCTCCACTATGGATCCCCCCATATCCTTCTCCACTACGGATCCCCCCGATCCTTCTCCACTACGGATCCCCCAGATCCTTTTCCACTACGGATCCCCCCAAACCCTTCTCCACTACGGATCCCCCCAGATCCTTCTCCACTACAGATCCCCCCAGATCCTTCTCCACTACAGATCCCCCCAAACCCTTCTCCACTACGGATCCCCCCAGATCCTTCTCCACTACAGATCCTCCCAGATCCTTCTCCACTACAGATCCCCCCAGATCCTTCTCCACTACGGATCCCCCCAGATCCTTCCCCACTACAGATCCCCCCAAACCCTACTCCACTACGGATCACCCCAGATCCTTCTCCACTACAGATCCCCCCAGATCCTTCTCCACTACAAATCCCCCCAGATCCTTCTCCACTACAGATCCCCCCAGATCCTTCTCCACTACGAATCCCCCAGATCCTTCTCCACTACGGATCCCCCCAGATCCTTCTCCACTACGAATCCCCCAGATCCTTCTTCACTACGGATCCCCCCAGATCCTTCTCCACTACTGGTCCCCCCAGATAATTCTCCACTACGGATCCCCCCAGATCCTACTCCACTACGGATCCCCTCAGATCCTTCTCCACTCTGGATCCCCCCCAGATCCTTCTCCACCATTGATTCCCCCAGTTGTACTCCCCCGAGTATGTATGATGCATTTTCTTAGCCCCATCACAGGTAATAGAGAGTATTATTATCTATAGGAAGAGTGGGGGGGGGAATCACAGGTAGTAATATTACCCTTTGTATAAGTAAGGAGGCATCATGGGTAATAGATAGAAAGAATAGTGAAACATTTCTGAATGCCACCCCCCCCCCCCCATGGCAGTGCATAGACCATCCCCCGCTGTACATTGGTACATGTCACCCATTTCAGTGACCAGCTTAGTAAGCTTACAGGAAGACCCTCGATAGGGCAGAGGGGTGGAAGCCGCATGACAGATGTAGAAAAATGGGGAGAACCACGGGGGGGGCACAGGGGAGGGAGAACCTCGGGGGGGTGGTCCTCAGGGGAGGGGGAACCTCGGGGGAGAACCTTGGATAGAGAACCTTGGGGGGGGACCTCAGGGAGGGGGACCTCGGATGGAGAACCTCGGGGGGGACCTCAGGGGAGGGGAACCTCAGATGGAGAACCTCAGGGTGGGGCCTCAGGGAGGGGGAACCTCGGATGGAGAACCTCAGGGGGGGACCTCAGGGGAGGAAACCTCGGATGGAGAACCTCGGGGGGACATCAGGGAGGGGGAACCTCGATGGAGAACCTCGGGGGGGGGACCTCAGGGAGGGGGAACCTCAGATGGAGAACCTCGGGGGGGGGAATCTCGGATGGAGAACCTCGGGGGGGAACCTCAGGGGAGGGGGAACCTCGGATGGAGAACCTCAGGGGGGGCCTCAGGGGAGGGGAACCTTGGATGGAGAACGTCAGGGGGACCTCAGGGGAGGGGGAACCTTGGATGGAGAACCTCAGGGGGGAACCTCAGGGGAGTGGGAACCTCGGATGGAGAACCTTAGGGGGGGGCCTCAGGGGAGCGGGAACCTCGGATGGAGAACCTCAGGGGGGGGCCTCAGGGAGGAGGAACCTCGGATGGAGAACCTCAGGGGGGGGCCTCTGGGGAGCGGGAACCTCGGATGGAGAACCTCAGGGGGGGACCTCTGGGGAGCGGGAACCTCGGATGGAGAACCTCAGGGGGGAACCTCAGGGGAGGGGGAACCTCGGATGGAGAACCTCAGGGGGGGGCCTCAGGGGAGGGGGAACCTCGGATGGAGAACCTCGGATGGAGAAAGATGCGGGGGTCTAAGGAGATGACAAACTCAGCAACAGCATGCAATGCCAAGCTGCAGCAACCAGCTGCAGCTGACTATTATGTATTAAAAAGGAGATTTACTCCGGAGATATTATAATTCTACCACTTTACAAACTCGGGGGGGGGGTGGAGGAAGGGGAGAGGAAGCGGGGGAGATGTTGGAGGGGGGGTGTGGAGGAAGGCGGGAGATGGAGGAAGGGGGGAGATGGAGGAGGGGGGATGGAGGAAGGCGGAGATGGAGGAAAGGGGGGAGATGGAGGAGGGGGATGGAGGAAGGCGGGAGATGGAGGAGGCGGAGATGGAGGAGGGGGAGATGGAGGAGGCGGGGATGGAGGAGGGGGGAAGGAGGAGGGGGGATGGAGGAAGGCGGGAGATGGAGGAGGGGGGATGGAGGAAGGCGGGAGATGGAGGAAGGCGGGAGATGGAGGAGGGGGAGATGGAGGAGGGGGAGATGGAGGAAGGCGGGAGATGGAGGAAGGCAGGAGATGGAGAAGGGGGGATGGAGGAAGGCGGGAGATGGAGGAGGGCGGGAGACGGAGGAGGGGGGATGGAGGAGGGCGGGAGATGGAGGAGAGGGGGATGGAGGAAGGCGGGAGATGGAGGAAGGCGGGAGATGGAGGAGGGGGGATGGAGGAAGGCGGGAGATGGAGGAGGGCGGGAGACGGAGGAGGGGGATGGAGGAAGGTGGGAGATGGAGGAGAGGGGGATGGAGGAAGGCGGGAGATGGAGGAGGGCGGGAGACGGAGGAGGGGGGATGGAGGAGGGGGGATGGAGGAAGGCGGGAGATGGAGGAGGGGGAATGGAGGAAGGCAGGAGATGGAGGAGAGGGGGATGGAGGAGGGCGCGAGACGGAGGAGGGGGGATGGAGGAGGGGGGATTGGAGGAGGGGGGATGGGGAGGAAGGCGGAGATGAGGAAGGGAGGATGAGAGGGGGATGGAGGAGAGGAGGGGGAGATGGAGGAATGGAGGGGGGCGGGAGATGGAGGAGGGGGGATGGAGGAGGGTGGGAGATGGAGGAGAGAGGGGCTGGAGGAGGGCGGGAGATGGAGGAGAGGGGATGGAGGAAGGCGAGAGATGGAGGAGGGGATGGAGGAAGGCGGGAGATGAGAAGGAGGCGGGAGATGGAGGAGGGGGATGGAGGAAGGGCGGGAGAT